>CM064558.1:10388163-10690663 GCA_032716605.1 Paralithodes platypus
GCGACCTTTCTGAACATGCCCGGGGACTTAAAAAGAATGCACTTAAAAATCGGGACACGTTCTGAGGAAAAGATGAGGTGACAGCGGAAAAAAACAGTTTGACGGAGCTGTTTCTGCAATCGGAGCAGTATTATAAGTGTACTGGTGCAGAAAGGACTTTAAACTATTAAAGAACAACGAACCCAAAAAACTACTACAGGAGGCAGCTGAGAGGGCTGGACCGTCCGGGCTACAACTAATTCGTGGTTGTGCGGGTTTGACCAGAGTAGTGAGGCAGGTAAACAAGGGGGCGTCGTGACGCCCGCCCCCCCCCCCGAAGGTAGTGACTAATACCTTATGCAAACAAAGTTACAAAGAGCAATGAGTGCCAAGGGGCTGACCACGAGAGACTAAGCACAAGTCCCATTATTAAGAAGGGGCCGGGCCGGGACTTCCGGTAACAAGGGAAGCCCAAAGGGGAGTTGGAGTGTTATCATTGTCATAAAAAGGGGCAATTTGCGAGAGTCTGTCCTAAGCAAACCACCTCCAGCAGGGCTGTGTCTTTGGCCTGCAACATTGGTGTGTGCTCCACGAAGTCATCTGAATTTGCCCGGGGCAGTTAGTCAGAAGGCTGAAAGGCAAAGCCAATGCAGAAAGAAGATCCTGGGGGAGGCTCGAACCCTGCATTCAGGATGTTTTTGCGGACCATCGGAGGGCGGGGTGGCGTGATGGTGGGCGGGGCGCAAGCATGGAGTAGAGGTTTTGCGTTATACAGGTGCTTGCCCAGACTCTGATGAGAAAACTTGACTGGCTTACCCATTAAACGCGGCTCGGGTGGTAGTGGGTGCAGGGTATTAATGCAAGGAGGGTCCTAGCCCGCGGGTGCGGTTGGAGTTGGAGGTGGATGGTGTGGCACGTGAATTGGAATGTCGGGATTGTGGGAGAGAAGGAAATGCCAGTGGGGGGAGGGCGGTCGAGTGGCCTTCTTCTCGGCAAAGGACTTTTGGCATTATGCTCCGCTTCTGAGGTTTCTACACTTATGTCGTTGCCGAGGAGGCTGGCCGAAGTGAGTAGGCAATGAGAAAGGAGGTGTGTGTCAAGCTGGTGCCCAGGGACATTCAATTTCGCCATGGCGTGTGTTGGTCAGCATTTTTCCTGAGCGTCAGGCAGCTAAAGTGTCACACGCCTAGTCCTCCGTCTTCGAACCAGCGGAGGAAACGATCAACAGGGAGGAGTGCTAAAAAGCTGGAGTTGAGTTTTTAAGGAGTTTTGACTCGGCGGCTCTTCCTGGGTGTTATTCAGTGATTAGTGCCAATTACTGAATTCTGGAGTAGCCCCTGGGCCTGTCTATCAGAGGAGTGACGAGGCTGGGCATGACGAGTCTCCACGACTCAGCAACGGTTATGTACATCGAGGGAGAGGACAGGAGGGAGCATGCCCAGTATCGGGGGAAGGTCATTGCAGTGCGACTCCGGGCAGCAGTTAGATCGCTTGGCCACCCTCAGATTATACGTCGGTTATCAGATTATAGGATCTCTGGGCTCCAAACGTTGTGTTAAGGGAGCTGTAGAGCTCGTACTCGGAGGATGGCGTTTGACACAGCCATGGATGATTTTTTTATTTAGAAGGCATATTCCTCTATAGGCGTTTCAAGAACCCATAAACGTAGTTGGCAAAAGGGGTCCGGAAAGTAATGGACCAGTGGTGTGCCACGGATGTGCAGGGATAGCCTACTGATAGGTTGGCGCATTTGACATGCCACTGGCACTAGGACATCAAGGGTGCTTTGAGGGGTGGCATGATTACACTTAAAAGCATGCTAAGGTGTTTTGTGGTGACAAACGTTTATGGATTGAGGGTCTTGGATTGCCTTATGATGCGGTTGGCTGCTCGGGAGGATGTCCTGGTAAGAGCCTGGGAGTATGTCAGGCGAGCTGATTTTTGGACACCGTGTCAGGGGCCCCCTTTAACATGCTGAAAGAAAATGGGGGATGAGGGGCCTGATGCAGCCTTGTCCATTATAAAAAGTATGTGCGTGAAAAGCCGTGAGCGCCATTGATTAAGAGTCTAGGAGATGGCAAAGGTAGAAATTTGACAGAATCACAAGCTTTGATGAAGGACAGGTATGAATCGCAAAGTGAGGGCTCCGGACACCAGTTCACTGTAGGACAAGAGGGTAGTTAATTTTTCGTTTGCATTGGGTTGGTAACACGACCTCTACTGCGAAGTAACACGTGGAACCTTATAAAATTGTGGAAAAAATTTCAGACTTAGATTACCTTGTTGCCACTCCAGACGGAAGGAAAAAAGAACCAGTTATGTCACGTAGAAAAACCTAATTAAAAGAGTAGGTGAGGCGCCCCTTCTGAGCCTCTCACATGTCCCTGTGTTGGCTTGTTGCGGCCGTTGTGGAAGAAGCGAGAGGAGGGACAGTCAAGACTTCAGAGAGAGGATAGCTGGGCTCAACATGTTTCAGCGGATCAAGGGTCGGGGGAAAGGAGACTCGAAAGGACAGTAGGGACTTGACGAAGGGCAAGGCTATAGCTCATTTGCCTGAGCCGCAGATTTGATGGGCGATTCAGTCAGATTGTATCGGTTCAATTTACCCCACTGTATTGCTGAACACCCAGGCAAACTCACTACTCAAGGACTATGCATGATGTTGACGTTGGGAGGACCATCTACCCAATTGTACAGTCAAATCCCGATACCGTGAGGTAGCCCCCCCAATAAAACTACCCAGATAACAAAAGACTCTGAGGGGATGAGAGTAGTTTCGAGGGTATTATTGCTTCTTGTGGGTTTTTGGGTTTAGATAGAGGGTGATTTTCTTTTTTTTTAGGAAGGGTTGTATTTGGCTTATTAGGAGGTTTTACGTAGGGTTGATATTTAGTTTAGGGTGTAGTAGGGTAGGCGGGTTTCTGGTTTGGTAGGGTGTTGGATAGAGAAAGGCACAGTTTAAGTGGACTTCCCCCCCGTTACACTGCAGCGCTAAGGGCAGGATGGCAAGTATTTACGCTGTTTTGTAAGTGATTTCGGTAGGTGGTCGTAGGTTAGTGTTTAAACGGGTTTGATTCCAAAAAACTAAACCCATTACCTCTTCCGGTTGTTGATGTGGATAGTTGTTGACAAATGGTTAAAATGCTAGGTTTTTGTCTAAAGTAGATTTTGTAAAAGGTTTCTGGCAAGTACCTGTTTGTCCGGAAGACGGTTGCCTAAAGAGGTTAGGTGGTTTTGTGTGGAAGGGAGTACCTATACCGGTCTTGGTAATGGTATGCCTTACGGACTTAAAGAATTGCACCAGCAACGTTTCAGAAAACCTGATGAATGAAATTGTAGAAAGGACCTTCCAAATTGCACCGTATATTTGGACGATGTAATCATTTATGATGACGACTTTGAGAAGAGCCATTGTGAAGCGCCTTGAGACCTTGTTCCGGAAAAACTTAGTGGAAGCAGGTCGGGTAGTAAATTGGCACAAGTGTGGACTTCGTAAAAGCCAACTTGTGCAGTACCTTGGGGGTTTGTAGTGGGAAGGGGACAGGTTGTTGCCCTCCTCAGAACAAGGGCAGGGCTATCAATAAAATTTCATGCAATCCTCAACAACCAAGAAGAGGATTAGGAGATTCTTGGGTTATGATAGGCTACTACAGACCGCTTTATAATAAGGTTACTCAACTGGTTGTTGGCAACCTGTCACAGATTGTATCTGTAAAGACAAAAAGTTTTTGTGGGCACCTGAGTGGGAAAAGGCTTGCACTTTGGTGAAGGACATTTGCTATGTAATCACGCCGGATACGTCAGGGCCGACAGACTTTAAACAGGGCGCGTTTCAGCCTAGGCAAAAACAGATACTAGTGGTGTAGGGGCTGGTTGCCGTCTTGCTAAGAACAGACAATGAAGGTGTGGACACCAGGTAAGTTCTTTTTCTAAGTAAGTCAATTGCTGCACAAAAGTAAAATTATTCGTACAATCGAAAAGGATATTACTGGCGATTGGGCTGTGCTCAGGGCACTTTCGAGGTGTATGTTCCAGCCCTATGGCCTCAATCGTGTGTTATCTCATGATCATCACCCTTGAGAATTCCTGAATCAATTTCACAATCGCAGAATATGAGACAACCAGTTGGTCTTTGATGTTGCGGAGTATAACCTGGACCTCCGTCATATTGCTGGATGTGGCAATTGTGATCGCGGATTTTATTCAAGGGTGGATGATCAGTCGTAGGCTATCACAGGTGTGTGGGTTTGAGTGGAGGAAAATAGGCGGACCTGATAGTGCAGCGGGAGAAGAAAAACTTCATTTTGGAAAAAAAAAACTAGGTCATAACCTCTATGAGGCGGCCTATGCGGTTTATTTATGGTACCGCACAGCGGAAGGTGTTTTTCGCCAAAAATAGGAGCTGTTTACGTGAATTCATGTTTTCGATGCGCTAAATAAACCCAGAAGCGGAAAACAAGACCTATTCCCTGAAAGGGCATAACAGGCTGTCGATGACAGCCATAAAACCGATCCTGTATGAGGGGTAGTTTTCTTGCAGATAAACTGTGCAACTGGCGAGTGACAATATAAGCATGTGGTTATTAGATTGCTGGTGCTTTCAGTACATAATGAGTATGTAGCTGAGAGTGTATGAGAGGGGGAGGGAGCTGAGATTTGTGCAGTAGGTTCGCTCGCGTGGTCTGGCAGCAGGGGGTGCATGACGCTCGATAGTTCTCTGCCACCACTTGTCTCTCTCTCTCAGCCACATTACGTGCTGAAATTGTCCACTCGAAACCTATGTAGAGCGCAGCCCACATAGTCAAGTTTATTTAAATAGAACTTATGTTGCTCGCCGCTAATTAAGGGTTAAAATATAAAAATCATATATAAAAAAATTCTTTCTTTTGATATAGCTAATCGTATAAGTTTGTCATAGCCTATAGAGTTGAGTAGTCCACGAACTATCAAACGGCTGAGCTGCTGTAAGCTCGCTCTGGGAGCATGATATTGTGTCTTTTTGCTATTGTTGGGAGGAGTTATAAAATGTGAATTTTTTTTTATAATAAGATGTTTTGGTGATAAACTCAGCTTTGTTTTAGTGCCATGCGGTCGCTGGGTGTGAGGGGCTTGATGGGGTTCTGTGGTTGTCAGATTTTAGCTCAGGGTTGAGCAAGTCAAATCTTGGGGGAGGTGTGCCGCATGTCCAGTGTGAGCATGCTGTACAGAACGCCTAGTCATGCCCCACTCTCGCTAGGATCGTCAGGGCAGGAACTTTGGCTGTAGTCTATGTAGAGTTTCCTAACTTAGTCATGTGAGCCGTTGTACTATAAGTATATGAATATGTATTTTGTTTTCATCTGAGTCAACGAGTTCTATTTATATCATTAGTTATAAGTATTGTGTGTAAAACTTATTTGTAATGATGGGGGGGAGAAGCACAGCCACCGTGTTGGGGGTCAGTGGGGGGTCATGCGGGAGGTGGCCTAACTCACTAGCACTCCCCCCCTCCCCTCAGTGCTAGGAAAGCCTTTGTCTATCCCAGAGGAGAGAGAGAAATTACGTAATGATTGTCACTGGGCGGTCCTTAGTAGTTCCCGTTGGGCTCACTAGCGGGCCGGTTAAAAAGGGAAGTCTAGCCATTTTTTGATCAGAACTCATTAGGCAGAGCGACTTCTCATTTCCCTTGCTAACTATATATATTCTTCTGACTGATGTGAACTTTCTCTACTACCTTACATTCTTATCTACTCTTTCCCTGCCTTTTTTAACTTCCATGGTCCCGTTGGTGCAGAAGCTAGTCAGCCAACGTATTATCGCTTGAGTTCTCAGAGATACTTGCCTATTAGATAGCCTATTTTGGAAGGGTTAACTTAGGAATAGGATTGATGTATGTTTGTTGCACTTGTATATGCATTTCCCTGTGTTTATTATTATTATTCCTGTTTTTCTGCTAGTCTAGGTAATGCTAGACTGGGGTAAGGCTTTTCTGTGTTACGAGTTGTTGTTTAATGCAGTGGTTAAGCGATATAAACCTGCATACTCGTTTCGGTTCAGTGAAGCCTAGGTTGTCTTCGCGGCTGACTGTGTTGAGTTAATAATTTACATGTGCGTGAGAGCAAAGAGCCTAACCACCCTGTATTGTTATTAACAGTGTTTTTACTTTGTCAAGGAGCCGGGAGAAAACCAGATACAAGGGATCTGGATTTCTCAAAGTGCACTTGTTAGTTTTAACGTAATACTTTAAACAGTTGTGAGGACTTCGCTAGGCTACCGAGCCGTTTTTGCTCAGTCACTGCTAATTTGCCCACAGTACCCCAGCTTAGACTTTACTCGATTAGTAGATACAGAATAGTATTGAAGGCTTTCCTTATGTATGATATTTATGCACCATTGATTTCATGTGTTGCACGCTTGGCTACTTTAGTGATTAGTGGCCCACGAGCACAATCCGAGTAGGCTATTGCCGTTGCATTTGCGGAGTACTTATTTTTAATGTTTGCCATTTACTATTGCATATTCTTTTAATTATTCTTATGCCAATTTAAACCTTTAATAGTATTTAATTTCCAGTGTTTTGCTTATTGAATTACTGTTCAAAATCCGATACGTACTTCTTACGAGCATCCGAGAAGCATCTAACTTTTTTCAGAAGATTCCTTGCTCGATGCTTAAGGACTATTAATTAACGTAACGTAATAGTGCCGATCCGAAGTAGAGGGTGGAGGATTTCTCAAGTTCTTAGTCAAGGGTGGATTACTTCGGCTTCGGCCAACACAATTCTTTGGTGTTGTTGTTTTTACTTCATTGTTTGATTGTTGACCAGACTAGATAATTCCTGTCTCTTTATTAGTCTGTTGTTGAACACTAGTACCGCCGAGTTCTTGTATACCCTGTTATAGCAGATTGAACTCTGGAGGGTATTGGTGTTTTTTGTTCGGCTGGCAGTACTCGGGGGTTGGGATCGTGTGTTTCCGTTGTGGCAGCGAGCCGTATTCGAGTCCTGATTGAGAGCCCTTGTGTACCCGAGTGCGAGTTCGTAACAAATGGCGACCTTGCTTAGGATTTTGTGAACAGTATAAATTTTTGCAGAGTTGTACAACATTTGTTTGTTTGTATTTTAGCGTGCATATTGAAGAATATTTTTTTTGTATGGCAATTAGTAAAGCATTTAAACACCTTACGAGAGTGGCCTATGCGGTTTATTTATATGTACGCCAAGCGCAGCGGGTGTTTTAGCCAAAATAGGGCTGTTTACGTGATCATTTTCATGCCTAAATAAGACCCAGAACGTAAAACAAGTATCTATCCCTGAAAGGGCATAGACAGAGCTTTCGAATGACACCATAACGATCCTTTGTATGATGGCTAGTTTTCTTGCCAATAAAACCGTGCAACGCGAGTGCAAAAAAGCATGTAATTAGGCACTTTCCCCATACAATTCCGTATATATAGCGAGGTGAGAGAGGGAGGGAGGAGGTGGGATTCGTGTCAGTAGGTTCGCCGCGGTGGTCTGGAGCAGTCATACGCTCGCTACTCTCCTGCCACCACTTGTCTCTCTCTCTCAGCAGCATTACGTGCTGAAATTGCCACACGACCTATGTCGAGCGCCGCCACATAGTCCAGCTTTATTTAACTCGACTTATGTTGCTCGCCGCTAAGTAAGGGGTAAGAGACTCCAGTTAATTTAGTAATTAGTGCTTGCATAGGAAGTTTAACACTTTTGTCTCGAGAATTTTTTTGTGGACTTCAGTATGTCGTGCATTAGCACTGACGATGAGCGAGAGATGCCATTTGAAGGTGTGCCGTTAGTAACCAGTGAGGAGGATGCTAGAGTTTTTGTGAGTAAGCGGTACCACGTGACGGAGGAGAGGCTGACTGGGGTGGATGTTTGTGGCTTGCACCTGATAGCCAAGGTTTTGGGCATTTCCAATGTAGTAGGGATGTCCAAGGGGGAGCTGATTTCCTGGGTGTTGTGTGGGCGACATGGGGTTTCGGAGGAGAGGGCGTTTGGGGGGGTTCCTCCCCAGATCCCCTCTCACTCGACTCCCACAGTGCCGTCCACTCAGTTACCGGAGGTTAGCACTCTCCCACAGAGGGATGAGAATTGGCAGATTGGAGTGCCCTCGGGTGGTGCACATGGTGGTTCCCCAGTTTTTGCCCCCCCTCCTTCAGTAGTGGCAGCTCCCTCTTCCTGCCTGTCTCCAGATATGGTATTTAGACTTGAGCTTGCTAAGATTGAGGCTAGGAAGCAGGAGAATGAGACTAGGAGGCATGAGATTGAGGTTAGTAGGCAAGAGGATGAGACCAGGAGGCATGAGGCTGAGCTTAGGTACGACTCAGAGAAATATTGTGCTAAATTATATTTAGATAAGACTCGTGCAGAGTCGACAGGGACTCGGATGGGCCGTGAGGGCCAAGTAAGAGAACAGTCCTTGGCCCAATTAGTCAAATTGGTGCCGGTATTTAGTGAAACTGAAGTCACAGAATGTTTTAATCGTTTTGAGAAGAAGTGTAGGGAGCATAATTGGCCTGAAGAGAAGTGGGCAGCTCTAGTCTCCTCAAGACTTACGGGTAAGGGTCTGAAGGCTTATGATGCACTGCCTATAGAGTCTTGCATTGACTACCCAGAATTGAAGAGAGCTGTCCTACGGGCATACGAGTTGCAACCGGAAACATATCGATTGAAGTTCGGGGTGTTACAAAGACTAGGGAGGCGACCTTTCTTGAACATGCCCGGGACTTAAAAGATGCACTTAAAAACTGGACACGTTCTGAGAAAGCTGAGACGCCGGAAGAGTTGACTGAGCCGTTTCTGCTCGAGCAGTTTTATAAGTGTACTGGTGCAGAAATGACTTTAACTATTAAAGAAAAGAACCCAAAAACTCTACAGGAGGCAGCTGAGATGGCTGACCTCCGGCTATCACTAATTCGTGGGTGCGGGTTTGCCCAGCGTAGTGAGGCAGGTAACAAGGGGTGTGATGCCCCACCCCCCCCGAGTTAGTGATATACCTTATGCAAACAAGTACAAGAGCCATGATACCAAGACTGACCACAAGACTAGCACCGTCCCATTTAAGAAGGGGCCGGGCCCTTCCCAGTACCAAGGGAATCCCAAAGGGGAGTTGGAGTGTTATCATTGTCATAAAAAGGGGCACTTTGCAAGAGTCTGTCCTAGCAAACCACCTACAGCAGCTGTGTCTTTGGCCTGCAACATTGGTGTGTCTCCGAAGTCATCTGAGTTTGCCCGGGGCAGTTCGTCAGAGGCTGAGGCACAGCCAATGCAGAAGCACCTGGGAGGCTCGAACCCTGCTCAGGATGTTTTTTGCGACCATAGAGGGCGGGGTTGCGTGATGTGGGCGGGGCGCAAGCATGGAGTAGAGGTCTTGCGTTATACAGGTGCTTCCCAGACTCTGATGAAGAACTTGACTGGCTACCCTATAAACGCGGCTCGGGTGGTAGTGGTGCAGGGTATTAATGCAACTCGGTCATACCCGCTGGTGCGGTTGGAGTTGGAGGTGGATGGTGTGGCACGTGAATTGGATGTCGGGATTGTGGAGAAACTGCCAGTGGAGGGCGTCGACCTTCTTCTCGGCAACGGCTTTGCAATGCCCGCTTCTGAGGTTCTACCCTTAGTCGTTGCCGAGAGGCCGGCCGACGTGAGTAGGGAAGAGCAAGAGTGGGTCAAGCGGTGCCAGACACAACCCATGGCGTGTGTTGTCACCCGAGCTCGGGCAGCTAAAGTGTCACAGCCTAGTCCTCCGTCTTCAGACCAGCGGAGGAACGATCAACAGGAGGAGGCTAAAGCTGGAGTTAGTTTTAAGAGTTTTGACTCGGCGGCTCTCCTGGGTGATTCAGTATTAGCACCATTACTTAATTCTGGAGTAGCCCCTGGGCCTGTCATCGAGAGTGACGAGGCTGGGCATGACGAGTCTCCACGACAGCAACGTTATGTACATCGAGAGAGACAGAGGGAGCAGCCCAGTATCGGGGAAGGTCATGCATTGCTCCGGGAGCAGTTAGATCGCTTGGCACCCTCAGATATACGTCGGTTACAATTAGCGGACCCTGAGCTCCAAACGTGTGCTAATGGAGCTGTAGAGCTCGACGAGGACGGCGATGAACAGCCAGGAGATTTTTTTTATTTAGAAGGCATCCTCTATAGGCGTTTTCAAGACCCTAAACGTAGTTGGCAAAAGGGGTCCGGAGTAATGGACCAGTTGGTGGTGCCACGGGAGTGCAGGGATAGCCTACTGAGGTTGGCGCATGACATGCCACTGGCAGGACATCAAGGGGTGCGGTGGGCTACTAAAAGCATGCTCAGGTGTTATTGTGCTGACAAACGGGTATTGGGGGTCTTGGATTGCCATTATGTGCTGTTGCTGCTCGGGAGGTGCCTGGTGAGAGCCTGGGATTTAGTCCAGGCGAGCTGATTTTTGGACACCGTGTCAGGGGCCCCCTTAACATGCTGAAAGAAATGTGGGAGGGGACTGTGCAGCCTTGTCCATTATTAAAGTATGTGCTTGAAAGCCGTGAGCGCATGCTTAAGAGTCTGGAGATGGCAGGTAGAAATTTGACAGAATCACAAGCTTTGATGAAGGACAGGTATGATCGCAAAGTGAGGCTCCGGAAGTTCACTGTAGGACAAGAGGTATTAATTTTGTTGCCTTTGGTTGGTAACCCCCTCTCTGCGAAGTACACTGGACCTTATAAAATTGTGGAAAAAATTTCAGACTTAGATTACCTTGTTGCCACTCCAGACAGGAGGAAAAAGAACCAGTTATGTCACGTGAACCTTATTAAAGAGTATGTGAGGCGCCCCTCTGAGCCTCTCACTGTCCCTGTGTTGGTCCCTGTGTTGGCTTGTTGCGGCCGTGGTGGAGAAGGAGAGGGGGACAGTCAAGCTTCAGAGGAGGATAGCTGGGATCAACATGTTTCAGCGGATCAGTGGGCGGGGAACTCGAGCCTTAGGGCTGACGAGGCTATAGCTCATTTGCCTGAGCCGCAGTTTGATGCTATCCGTCAGTTGTTCGGTTCATACCCCACTGTATTTGCTGAACACCCAGGCCTCACTACTCAGGCTATGCATGATGTTGACGTGGGGGACCATCTACCCTTTAAGTCAATCCCGTACCGTGTGCCCCCCATAAAACTACCAGCTCTGAGCGATGAGTTCGAGTATATGCTCGGTAGAGGGTTGATAGAGAAAGGCACAGTTAAGTGGACTTCCCCCGTAACACTGCAGCCTAAGCCAGATGGCAAGGTACGCTTTTGTATTGATTTCCGTAGGTTAAACGGTTTGACTGCAACTAACCCATATCCTCTTCCTCGGGTTGATGATAGTGTTGACAAAATTGGTAATGCTCGTTTTTTGTCTAAAGTAGATTTAGTAAAAGGTTACTGGCAAGTACCTTTGTCCGAGCGTGCTAAAGAGGTATGTGGTTTTGTTGTGGACGGGAGTACCTACCGGTGTAATGTTATGCCTTACGGACTTAAGAATGCACCAGCAACGTTTCAGAACCTGATGAATGAAATTGTAAAGGACATTCCAAATTGCACCGTATATTTGGACGATGTAATCATTTATGATGACGACTTTGAGAGCCATTGTGAGCGCCTTGAGACCTTGTTCCGGAAACTTAGTGAAGCAGGTCTGGTAGTAAATTTGGCAAAGTGTGACTTCGTAAAAGCCACTGTGCAGTACCTTGGGTTTGTAGTGGGAAGGAGACAGGTGTGCCCTCCTCAGAACAAGGTACAGGCTATCAATAAATTTCCGCACCCAACAACCAAGAAGCAGATTATGAGATTCTTGGGTATGATAGGCTACTTCAGACGCTTCATAAAAGGTTACTCAACGGTGTTGGCACCTCTCACAGATTTGTTATCTAAAGACAAAAAGTTTTTGTGGGCACCTGAGTGTGAAAAGGCTTTCACTTTGGTGAAACATTTGCTATGTACTCACCCGATACTCAGGGCCCCAGACTTTAACAGGCCTTTTCAGCTGGCAACAGATGCTAGTGGTGTAGGGGCTGGTGCCGTCTTGCTACAGACAGACAATGAAGGTGTGGAACACCCAGTAAGTTTCTTTTCTAAGAAGTTCAATGCTGCACAAAAGAACTATTCTACAATAGAAAAGGAATTACTGGCGATTGTGCTGTCGCTCAGGCACTTCGAGGTGTATGTTCCAGCCTATGGCCCAATCGTGGTTATCTACACTGATCATCACCCTTTGAGATTCCTGAATCAATTTCACAATCGCAATATGAGGACTGACCAGGTGGTCTTTGATGTTGCAGGAGTATAACCTGGACATCCGTCATATTGCTGGATGTGACAATGTGATCGCGGATTGTTTATCAAGGGTGGATGATCAGTCGTAGGCTATCACAGGTGTGTGGGTTTGAGTGGAGGAAAATAGGCTGCCCTTATAGTGCAGCCGGGAAAAAACATATTAAAATATAAAAATCATATAAAAACTCTTTCTTTTGATATAGATAATCGTATAAGTTTGTCATAGCCTATAGAGTTTGAGTAGTCCACGAACTATCAAACGGCTGAGCTGCTGTAAGCTCGCTCTGGGAGCATGATATTGTGTCTTTTTGCTATTGTTGGGAGGAGTTATAAAATGTGAATTTTTTTTTAATAATAAGATGTGTTTTGGTGATAAACTCAGCTTTGTTTTAGTGCCATGCGGTTGCTGGGTGTGAGGGGCTTGATGGGGTTCTGTGTTTGTCAGATTTTAGCTCAGGGTTGAGCAAGTAAAATCTTGGGGGAGGTGTGACGCATGTCCAGTGTGAGCATGCTGTACAGAACGCCTAGTCATGCCCCACTCTCGCTAGGATCGTCAGGGCAGGAACTTTGGCTGTAGTCTATGTAGAGTTTCCTAACTTAGTTCATGTGAGCCGTTGTACTATAAGTATTATGAATATGTATTTTGTTTCATCTGAGTCAACGAGTTCTATTTTATATCATTAGTTATAAGTATTGTGTGTAAAACTTATTTGTAATGATGGGGGGAGAAGCAGCCACCGTTGGGGGTCAGTGGGGGTCATGCGGGAGGTGGGCCTAACTCACTAGCACTCCCCCCCCTCCCCTCAGTGCTAGGAAAGCCTTTGTCTATCCCAGAGGAGAGAGAGAAATTACGTAATGATTGTCATGGGCGGTCCTTAGTAGTTCACGTTGGGCTCACTAGAGGGCCGAGTATAAAAAGGGAAGTCTAGCCATTTTTTGATCAGAACTCATTAGGCAGAGCGACTTCTCATTTCCCTTGCTAACTATATATATTCTTCTGACTGATGTGAACTTTCTCTACTACCTTACATTCTTATCTCCTCTTTTCCCTGCCTTTTTAAAATTCCATGGTCCCGTTGGTGCAGAGCTAGTCAGCCAACGTATTATCGCTTGAGTTCTCAGAGATACTTGCCTATTAGATAGCCTATTTTGGAAGGGTTAACTTAGAATAGGATTGATGTATGTTTGTTGCACTTGTATATGCATTTCCCTGTGTGTTATTATTATTATTCCTGTTTTCTGCTAGTCTAGGTAATGCTAGACTGGGGTAAGGCTTTTCTGTGTTACGAGTTGTTGTTTGATGCAGTGGTTAAGCAATAAACCTGCATACTCGTTTCGGTTCAGTGAAGCCTAGGTTGTCTTCGCGGCTGACTGTGTTGAGTTAATAATTTACAGTGCGTGAGAGCAAGGGCCTAACCACCCTGTATTTTATTAACAGTTTGTTTTTACTTTGTCAAGGAGCCGGGAGAAAACCAGATACAAGGGATCTGGATTTCTCAAAGTGCACTTGTTAGTTTTAACGTAATACTTTTAAACAGTTGTGAGGACTTCGCTAGGCTACGAGCCGTTTTTGCTCAGTCACTGCTACCTTTTGCCCACAGTACCCCAGCTAGACTTTACTCGATTAGTAGATACAGAATAGTATTGAAGCTTTCCTTATGTATGATATTGTTTATGCACCATTGATTTCATGTGTTGCACGCTTGGCTACTTTAGTGATTAGTGGCCCACGAGCACAATCCGAGTAGGCTATTGCCGTTGCATTTGCGGAGTACTTATTTTTAAGGTTTGCCATTTACTATTGCATATTCTTTTAATTATTCTTATGCCAATTTAAACCTTTAATAGTATTTAATTGCCAGTGTTGCTTATTGAATTACTGTTCAAAATCCGATACGTACTTCTTACGAGCATCCGAGAAGCATCTAACTTTTTTCAGAAGATTCCTTGCTCGATGCTTAAGGACTATTAATTAACGTAACGTAATAGTGCCGATCCGAAGTAGAGGGTGGAGGACTTCTCAAGTTCTTAGTCAAGGGTGGATTACTTCGGCTTCGGCCAACACTATTCTTTGGTGTTGTTGTTTCTTACTTCTTTGTTTGATTGTTGACCAGACTAGATAATTCCTGTCTCTTTATTAGTCTGTTGTTGAACACTAGTACCGAGTTCTTGTATACCCCGTTATAGCAGATTGAACTCTGGAGGGTATTGGTGTTTTTTGTTCGGCTGGCAGTACTCGGGGGTTGGGATCGTGTGTTTTCCGTTGTGGCAGCGAGCCGTATTCGAGTCCTGATTGAGAGCCCTTGTGTACCCGAGTGCCAGTTCGTAACAATATATATATATATAATATATATATATATATATATTATATATATATATATATAAAATATATTATAATATAATATATATATATATATATATATATATATAGTATCTATATATATATATATATATAATATATATATATTATATATAATTATATATATATATATATATATAATATTATATATATATATATATATATATATAGAGAGAGAGAGAGAGAGAGAGAGAGAGAGAGAGGTTTGAGTCCCGAAGGGAAGAAGCAAAGCCTAATATAGTGTAATGGCCCCTGAATCAATGACGATACTGTAATGGCACACTTTGAACTCCAAAGTCAGCTGTTTAAAACATTCGCCCCGGAGCATAGAGACCAATCATCGTAAGCGTACGCTCATAGTTGATATGTCGGGTTATAATCCAACTCGCTTCAGTATTATCTCTTTATAAATCCGGAAACTTAGATTTGGAATATGCTCAACAGGAACACATCGAACTTCGTGAATATGATAAGTATTTACTCAATCGGGCAATCAATAACACAATAAACACACAGGATAGATTACACTATTATATATACAAATGGTTGTAGAATACATAGGATGGGGGTATGAACTCCACTATTATAATAGACTAGTAAGTAAGTGTCATGTGACTCAAGAGAGTTGAATAAATTTTACTCTCTAGTGAATTTCAGTTTGTCACTTAAATAGTAATTAAAGAGAGAAAATATGCAATGATACATATATACACAAACAAGACAATAATACATTTGCGAGACAAGTGTCTAACGCGAAGTATTCTGGCAAAGGTAATGTAAAGGATGGAATTTATCGCTCAGTTGCGCGTGGGTCTGCGCGGTGGGCAAAAGAAATTAATTCACACTCAGGTGAGACTTCAAAAAGGTACCGCCCTGGGTACTATAGGTTAGATGGACTGGGATCCTTGAAAATAACAATTCACTTTAATGCGATAGAAAATCAGGTATTAAAGATATGAATTTTAATTAACTCCAGGAAGGAAGATAGTTTAAAACTGAATTCAACTATTTAAGAGTTATTGCGAATAATCTCTCACACAAGACACAAACAATAATATTCGATCATAGATAAGGTCAAATTACACGGGTTGAGGAACTCAGATTCACAGTAAATATTGTGACTGAATCGGAATAGATAAAATATAATTTAATATAGATTGGAAAAAATTAACGAACTACTTAAGAAACGCAAATGCAAGAGCGTGGTAATATAGCTTAACAAAGAGCTATCTTGAATGGGCGTACACGACGAAGTTGCACTTAGGAAATACCAGGGGTGATGGCATGAAAGGAGTTTTGAATAAATTAACAAATTCCTAAAAGAACGCAGAACTATGTAGCTTTGTATTATAACTTAAACAATGGTTATAATGAATGAATTACTAGCAGAAGTAATAATATAATCAATAGCTAAATATTAGGCAGAATCGATCAAGGAATGTACAATTTGAATTTCTAGATTGGTGTTGAAAAAATTACATGACCCAGGTAACGTATATCATTAGATTATTCACAAGAACTAATAGAAATCAGCTATCTTGGGAAGAAATTAATTCTAACTCAACGGAAAGGGTTTTTACTTTCGAGGGGGGAAAATAGTACGATAAGTATTCTCTGGCGATAGTTACATGGATAAGACAATCCTGAATTGGGCGTAGGTTCTAGGTATATTGAATTTAAGAAGAGAATCGATTCACGTTATACACTTCACTTTGACTTGGATACACAAAGAATAATAAGACATAGGAGTAAAATCTGAGAGTATTCAACTAAGCAACACGTGTAAAAATGACTATGTAACATACAGCCAATTAAGGGTCTGAAGGATTAAATACAAATTATGGTAACAATATCTCGTACTTATTGAATCACTGTACGGATCAAAGATATACATCTTACATGGGTATTAGAGAGTCCAGATAGATCTTAGGCACAGATCTATAATTAAATTGAATAGAATACTCTCATATTTTATCATACCTTCACAACAATAGCCACAACTTATAACATGCAGAGACACTTAGGGTATGGTGTAGAGGTAGCCATGCACGAGAATCTGGACGACATAGGACTCGTGGTTCTGCTGGGCTGGACATCAGGGGGAACTGCTTCTCTCACGGGTACAGGTGAAGTTGGTTCCGGGCTCCTCTACACACACTCGTTCTGGTTGAGTCTCAATACCAATGTCTACCCACAACCGGCCTAACCAGTGGAAGATAGCAATCGTATTTGCCAAATTCCTTCAATTTTAGTCAGACTATATTCGGTTACTTTTAGAACTCAATTTGGTCTATTTCGAGATAATAGGGACATGTGGATATTGTTGTTATTGTGAAGGTAATTCTTAATTTAAAAATACACTGAAGTTATTTATATAAACACAAGGAGATTCTCGATCTCTCAATATTACCCTCTTTGTTTCACAGGATTGTATGGTTGCATAATTAATTATTTTCTGTTGATCGTGATATCTGGCTTTTCTTAGTCTACAGGCCATATGTTTATTACTGATCATTTCATTTGCACTATTCCCAGTCTTCCCGTGAGGTACTTTAGAGGGGGTTCTGGGGTTCCCATTTGTGTAGATATTTCAATGGGTTTTGGTGAGGAATTTGCATAAAATATTCCTCATTGTATTACCAATCTGGCTGGAACTGGTTATATGCCTTGGTCATTTGTCTCTGGCCCTGCCATTGGTTGAGCAGGGATCCCTGTGATTGGTCCGGACTCGAACTCCTTTTGCGGGCAGACTGACCTAAACTTCCGGGGATTAGAGCATGTGTAGAACTGGTAAAAGGGCCAGGCTGACCTATACTCTCAGGGATTAGAGCATGGGTAGGTCTGGAAAAATAGGCAGACTGATCTACTTGGGCAGGTGTTAAAGCATGGGGAACTGGTCTTGTTCTATTTTCTCTCTTCTTCTCTTAGTGTTGTCCTCTCCTGGTCTTCTTGGTTTCCTTAATGACAGCAATTCTGGTTCTGGTAGGTTACTCCTTTCCCTGCATGATCAGGGTGTCTGATGTCACAGCCTTGTGCCTGTTGTCCAACCCCATCATCTCAATAATTACTTACAGACTTGTCCTTATGATGTGGATGCCAATACGAAAAAAAACTAATTACAAAATAATAAAAGATAAAAGTTTAGAACTCTTATCTGATTTACGCTTCCCGTAGTTCAGATGTTTTTCCTACCGTGGCTTACATCGAGACGCTGTGCGTTCTCTTCCTTAACTGATATATCAAGATCCTCAAGAAAATATCAGAACGAATGAGAAGGGGATGGACTGGAGGGCCGGAATCGTCAATAATTCCGGGGCCACTACTAAATATTAGGTTTTCCTTCTTCCCTTCGGGACTCAAACCTATAATTTATTTACTAGCTTCGAGTTTGAGGAACTTAGATATTGATTATCACGTGCAAACAGCACAACAACGTTCGGCGGGCTGAGGGTCTTAGCTAGATATCCTCCCCCCCCCCCTTTTTTGTTCTTAAAATTAACAAAGCACTGAACACCTTAAACCTGTTGCCTTAATGCGACACATGTCATACGTGGTTTCTCTAAATTCATAGACAGGTAACGTGACAAAAAGGTATGATTGAAGATCCATAGATTAGTCTACTGAATATAATTGACAGAAAAATTCTTCTGAAAACGGAGCGGTAATGTTCAATTTCTTTTAATCATGGGCCCACTCAACAGCCCCTGGATTACTCTCCTTAATCACATCAACCAACAGAGTTGCCAAGTGACACTTTGTGAGACGTTTGCCTGTCTGAGAAACCCATAGAGCTCCCGGCTGGTGAGGCCGAGACACTCCAATGTAGGTTAAAAGTGACTTCACTGGATATAATTTATGATGTGTGTCATCCTGTTTGAGCGCCTGTACCTCGAACTCTGTGAACACATGGTCTTGGTGTTTGTTTTTGGTGATAAATGTGGGCGACGGCGCAATCTGAACACTCGCATTGCGCCGTGTGAACCTAAGACAATTTGGTTCGTTGCTCATCGCCGCCAGCTCAGATACCCAGTTACCTGTAGCCAAGACCATCAGGAACACAGCCTTCTTTAAAATTGAATCAAAAGCAGGGTTGTGACTAAATTTCTGAGAATAAAGTAAAGACAAAGCTTTGTCGAGTGACCAGGTAGGCATGAGCTGGCGTGGTGATGGGCGAAGCTTGAAACATGCACGCATTAATGTCTTCTCCTCCGCCTGCGGTACTGAAAGCCCCGTTAAGTCAAAAAAGGGAATTCCAATTGCAGTCATGTGATTCTTGAGCATGACTACTGACAAGCCCTTATGTTCAAACAGGTAATCTAGGTATTTGAAAATTAAGGACACCGAGGCCACGGTCTGGTCAGTCTCAACGATCTAAGTAGTGAAAGCTCTCCAGTGAGATTGGTACTGACATCTAGTAGAGATAGAATATTGATTGATAAATTTATTGGTAACGCTCTCCCCATAGTGGGCTAACCACTTGGCCTTCTGAATATTCACAAGGCAAAAGTTAGCGAAGTCTTGAGGTTTCCAATTATCTCTAAATGGAAATGCGAGATCGGGAGTGACACCGGGTTCTCGCAATACATCTTCAATTGCGCGTACCACACCTGAGCCGGCCACAGGGGCGCGATCATCGAGACTAAGCCCAGATAATCCCATAGTTTGTGAACTATTTGACACATGAGAGAAGCGTCTGGTGGTAGAAACAGATAAATGGAGTTCCATTTGTTCTAGTCCACCAGCAATGCATCTGGTCCTCCCACCAGGGTTCTCACCCGGCAAGTCAGGAAGAGAGGGAGTTTGTGGTTCTCCTCGGATGCAAATAAATCCACTTGTGGACGGTAAGGCTCTGCAATCATCTGTTGAAAGACGGCTTGCTTCAGAGCCCATTCTACTTGTGTGCTCTGTCTCCGTGACAGAGCATCTGCCCATACTTTCGCCATGCCTGGCAGAAAAGATGCGTGAAGATAATTGTTTAGCTTCTTCGCCAACCCAAATATCCTTTCCGACAACTCTAGTAATACTCGAGACCTCATTGACCCTTGCTTCTGAATGCTTGTAACTGCATTCAGTTTGTCCATTCTGAAGGCTATTGATTTTCCCACTATAGTCGAACCGTGTGCCTGAGGGAAAAATAAAGGGCCTAACAATTCTTTCGCATTGATATGAGACTCCTTGAACCAGAACCAAAGACTCTGGACCCAGATTCACTAACGGTCGTACGATCCGAAAACTCCCTTACCGTTCCCTTACGTCTCAACGCTGGTATTCACGAAGCGTCGTAGCGGCAATCTTTGATCGTAGGAAGCCCCTAAAATCCCCTTTCGCAAAGGGTGGTCCAGACCACCCTTACATGAATTTGACCCGGATATAGGTACACAAATATCGACAACACAACCCGCGACCATAACAAATTCGTCTGCAGTATAGCTTTTTATGACACACTAAGTCATTATTGAGGCAATAATAGCGCAATATGATTGTTAACTTGTGTTTACAACACCATTAAGGCATTTAATACAAAGTATGAATATATTTGTATCCTTAATGTCTTATGACAGGCCGAATTAAGCTATGAATAGCCTACATATGCCAGCCTAGACCTAGTCAAGGTTAATTGATGCACAAATTCATGTGCTGCGACAACACGTAGCCTACCATTAGTAGATATTAACCCTCATTTATTGCGGAAATGTTTTATTCCAACCCCACCACCTCTGAGTTAGATTAGGGTAGCCTATTCCTCAACAAATTTGAAAGTATCACAGGAACAAAATGATGACAAGAATTACCCTAGGCCTAGCCTAAAAAATGAATAAATAATAAACGCTGTGTGAATAATTTTGTTTAGCCTAGCCTAGGCTATAACCTAGGTTTATTTTGAAAAAGTTAGGGCTATTTAGGCTAGACAAGTTAGGCCTATGTATGGTATTTTGGTTAGGCTAGCAATGCCTAGCTGGGTTAGATTAGGGTAGCCTATTTCCTCAACAAATTTGAAAGTATCACAGGAAAAAAATATGAAAAGAATTACCCTAGGCATAGTCTAAACAAAAAATAATAGGCTAGCCTATATGGTGTTGTGAATATTTTTGTTTAGCCTAGCCTAGGATATAACCTAGGTTTATTTTGAAAAAGTTAGGGCTATTTAGGCTAGAAAAGTTAGGCCTACGTATGGTATTTTGGTTAGGCTAGCAATGCCTAGCTTGGTGTAGTCTAAGCATGGTAAAGTAGAAGCCTAGCAGGTTAAGATGGTGTTTGCAGGCATACCGTCCTCATTGTTAACTAGCTGTTATTAGTCCCATGCTGGTAATACATTTGATGATGGCAAAAAGTCATGGGAGGTGAGGGGGACAAAGCCCCCCTCAACCTATCATTATTTTCCATGGCCAACTGTTGGATAATAGATTGAGGAGGCCTATGCTAGGCCTATTTTGAAAAGGTAGATAGGCCTTGAGGTGTTGTGAATACAAAAAAATTACCCTAGGCCTATTTTGAAAAATTAGGCCTAGGCTAAGTCTGGCATTTTGGCTTGGCTAGAACTGCCTGTGTAGGCATAGACATAGTAAAGTCTGGCATTTTGGTTTGGCTCGCCCTGTCTAGGTGTAGACATGGTAAAGTAGAACAATATACTGTGGTTAAGGTATAAATAATACACTCCCAACTAGCCTAACATATGATTATCAATGATCAATCCGTCGAAAATCCTTTAACTTGGGCCACTAACAGGCTTCCCTGTAGCCTAGCTAGGCTAATTTCTTATCATCAATTCACAAGATACTCTATTCTTCTTCCTGCTGGCTGTGGTGGATCGAATTAGCCATGCTAAACAATGACAAGCTCATAAATTAAAGTATATTAGGTTCTTCTTGGCGCTTCAGTCATGTGGGTGACATATTGTTTATTTACAAAGGCCAAGCGCCTGATTGGTCAAGAGAAGCCTCGGTGAAAATTACCGAAAGGGAGCCGTAAGGGAGCTCAACGATGCGTTCGTGAATACACCTTCCGCACTCCCTTAGGAACGATCGTAGGTTGCTGTACGACATCGCACGCTACGACCGTTAGTGAATCTGGGTCCTGACCTTGGCGTCCAAGGCTTGACTGGTAACCCCATCCCAGATTACCTGAAGCGTCTGTGTCTACCCATACCGTAGGTGGAGGAGATGTCCATGTCATAAATTATTGAGCGTAAGATTTCTGGCCTCGCCCACACCGCCAGTAAGTTGAGGTTTAATTACGGGATATCCCATGACTTGTCCGCCGGCAAAAGCGGAAAATGTCTGTTTCCCTTCAAGATTAACGTCTTAATTTTCAAACGGCCCAACGGTACTGTTAGCTGAATCCAGTTGAGAGAGCCTACTAGGGACTCCCACACTTTCCTTTTGGTGGTCAGACTGTGAAAAAAATGGAACAGTTTGCTGCGATTGTCCACACTCTGACTGATAGTTACTTGTGCTTTGTCCCACAGCAGACCCACCCACTGGATTATCCTCATTGGGACAAGATGTGACTTTGCCAAGTTGACCTTGAACCCGAGGGCTTTTAAATGACATAATACAGTTTTGCCATGTTGGAGGCATAATATCTCGGACTCCGCTACCACTAAGCCTGCCTGAGGTGCCAGGTTCAGACCGAAAGGCATTCTTTGAAAAACAAAAGTATGATGCCTGATCCTCAGAGCGAGGAATTTTTGGAACCGTCTGTTTAATGGAACATGCCAATAGGCTTCTGTCAGGTTTAACGAACACATCCAACCTTGCGGCGGCAGTGTTTACCTGATCTGATTCACAGTGAGCATCCTGAACGATGGGTTATGAATGTAGCGATTCAGTTGAGACAAGTCTACAACCGGCCTAATCTGAGCGCTGTCCCTTTTCTGCACTAAGAATAATCTGGATGTGTAAACTGGGCGAGCTGGATTGACCGGGACAATGATGTGATTGGTGATAATTTCCTTGACAAGTGACTCTACCTCTAATGAAACATTGTTTATTTCTGAAGGTAGACATAAACGAGGCCGCCGGGACCACTGCCAAGTTATGCCCTTGCTATGCCCACTGTCCTGGCCCAAGTTTGCCGAGGCCCAAGACTGGCTAGAGGGAGGGGGCCACGCTTCCGGATCTGACTTCCCCTTTGAATGCCCCTTATACCACTTCCCCAGTCCCTTACTTTGACCTTTGCCTCGTGCCGAGCTACTGCTGCCAGGTTTGGACGGGGTCTTGAATGACTGAAAAAACTTCGGGCCACTATGGTGACTCTGACTAAATTTTGCTATAGTAGTAGACTCCTTCCTGGGTGTGGAGGCAGTCATTCTGGTAGAGTCTAACAAGCTACATACAGACCTCCACGCTTCCTGAGAAATCAAGGTAGTGGTCAGTACAGGGGACAGAATGAACCTACGACCAATCTTTATATCAAGAAACACTCTGAGATCTTAGTGCGCCCGAATGGCTTCCAAGAAAGCTACCCGAATATCACCAAGAGTCTGCACAGAATTTTGCAGCATAAGCCACCGGGTGTGAGAGAAGGCCTAGGTCGCCTGGGGATTAGTTACCACCTCAGTCGTGCGCACTAGCAACTCAGCCAACTGACGACTGACAAGGAACTGGGACAACAGGCGCCAAGCTTTCTGCCTAAGCTTGAAGTCCTTATCTAGGGCTAGAAAGAGGGTCCACCAACTCACACAAAGAAAGTTTAGGGGCACTCAAAAAGTTTTACACGGTTTTGGAAACACCCCCCACATGTGCCACCGGTAATGATAACCAACAATGATTTTCCTGAGGAATTTGGTGGGTAGATTTACTCGTAATGGTGCTGGCAAAGTTCTATGCCACGGACCTGAGCCGACCTTCCCAATCTGTAGGACAGAGTTACCTGTTTGGTCCCAAATAGGTTGAGTATCTAACTCTGGCGTTAAGCTAAACAGTGACTTCATATCATTGACCCCGTCAAGCTTGGACCTGTCGGAATACAGGCGTATAGATGAGGCCGATGGCAAGGCAGGTGACGGAGCATACACAAAATAGTCTGGCATATAGACATTGGGAATAGCTTTCACCATCACATCTGAAACCTCACCTGATATTTTCTTTGCTCGTAGCTTTTTAAACTCACTAAGTTCCACACACCAGTGCTCAGGGACAAGAGTCTCACCCGACACCGTCGGTTGCGCGGCCTGCAGGTTTAAAGGAGCAAGAAGAGCCCAAGATCAATTTGGATCATAAAGCAAGGGCATAGAACCTTTTTTAATGGTAGTTTTGTCAAGTGGAGGAGGAATTATATCAGCCAAATATTTGATGTTAGATGTAACGAGGGGCGGAGTAACATTAATAGTATAAATATTGACAATGGAGGGAGTAGTTACTTGTTGTGGGATAACTTGCAGTGAACCCTAAGGCCTCGCGACTGGCGGTGGAGCAGGGAATACTGGCACAGACTTGTCTGTGCCAGTATCTACTCAATGTAGACATCCATATCTACTCAATGTAACATCCATAAAAGCTTGGAAATCCTCCTTAGTCACAAATTCCATATTGTGGTCCGTCAACATAAACTGAGTGTCCATGTCGGAATGCCCCCCTGAAGCCAACTGAGGCCCCAATTCCAGGTGCTCGGACTCGTCATCCCTTTCAGATTGATACTCCATCATTTCCGTTGACTGAGCTGAGTGGAATTGAACCTCCTCAGACCGGACAGCTCGTTCAAGAACATCACATTCAAATTGTGACCAGTCTAAATTTTGGATGGGGGACGATTCAATAGGGGCTCCACTCGGCTCACTACGATGACACCTATATTCCGTGGCTAGCACCTGGACAGGCACACGTAGCTGAGGAGTGTGGCGCCGGGGGATGGTGTAGGGCCGTGATCGCACTGACAGTGAGACGTGACCTACAACAGGATGGCTGATGATCCTACTGGGTAGTTCCCTCGACGGAGTCACCGTACCCCTACGAACCGTCCTCGACTGGCCGGATTGGACTTTCGGCCCAGCTAGGGATGGCCTCGCAGGTCCTGGTGCCGGTGAATGAGACGTGCTAGAGTTAGTCACAGCAGCCGCCTTACGGGAATGTGACCGGGAAGCACCAGAGTCGGAACATGTCACATCCTCCGGCGTACCCGTTTGCTTCTTCTTTGCAGCCTGCCTGATGGACGAAGAAGAGTGGAACTTGCGCAGCGGCGACCTCGAATGTTGAATTGACGAATCGGGCATTGACCGTTTCGCTGAGCGGCGGGGGGGGGGGGGGGGGGGAGGCTAGATTGTGTGGCTTCTTCGTCTGTAGAGTCATTGGAACTAATCTTTGGTTTTGACACTACTTTGGACTGTCTTTTCTTAGTTGTTCCTGCACAAGAATGAGAAGACTTAGGAATAGGGTTTGCAAAAGTGGGCTTAACCAGCAAGTCACAAAGTGGCTTATCATCACACTGCAGAGCTTTATATATGAGCCACATGTTTGCAATAATCAGTAAAACTAAGTTTGATGGCAGCTAACATAGTACGACACCCTTCTTCCTTCTGGTTAATGAAACCATTTCTAAAGTGCATACACAAAGAGCACCTTTTCGTGACCCACTGTCCTCGTGATATGTCTAAACACGGAACACACTTGACACATAGCTTATGTCCAGTCACTGGAAGGGTGGCGCACAAATCAGTCATATTTCCAAAAATCGTACTTTCTCAGGAATCATTTTGTCTTTGCAGGTTATTAAATGTGTTGCAGTGCTTGCAGTGTTTTTGAAAGTGTAAAGTGAAAAATACCGCTCCAGGTAGTAGTATGTGTATAAGACTAAAAGTGTACACACATACTACTACCTGGAGCGGTATTTTTCACTTTACACTTTCAAAAACACTGCAAGCACTGCAACACATTTGATAACCTGCAAAGACAAAATGATTCCTGAGAAAGTACGATTTTTGGAAATATGACAAATTAGTGAAACTTCATGGTCGATGTATAACCTCTAAATATTGTTTCTAATGTTTAATATTTTTGTCCTGAGGGTTTGGGACCCAAAGGTACACTTTTGAGGGTTGGGAGCAAATCATATATAACAAAAAAGTGTTTAAGGATCACCCTAATATATACAGTATAATTGTATTTGTTATTACAATTACTTATTAATAATATTCGGTTAACATAACTTGGAAATTAGAGTTAAAGTGGTGAGGATATATTAGTAAAACCATAGTTTCAAGTTGTAAGCTAATTAATTTGTTAAATCCTAATGGTGAGTGAAAGTCGAAAACAATGTTCGTTCTAAATGCAGATAATACAATTGGTTGATTAAGTTTGTTACAAAAGGCTATTTATTAGCTTCTGTTATATTATTATTATAGAGATTACAATTTTGTTCTCTCTCTCTGTCTCTCTGTCTCTCTCTCTCTCTCCCTCTCTATCTCTTTCTCTGTGTTACTGATAGTGTTTGCACAGAGGTATGTGTGTGCGTGCCAAGAGCAAGTGCATGTATGTGAGTGTCTTTGTACATGCTTCTCTTTGAATGTGTAAGAGAGAGAGAGAAAGATAGTTACAAGGTATAGTTAGTAACTCAAGAGAACTTTCGGTCCATTCCGAGGAGATACTCAAAGTGGAAGGAGAAAGACTGTTTAGTGCACTACACTCTTCACAGAGTGTGCAAAATACTATCACTCTCTTCTTGAACTGCTCTACTGAAGAACTATTTAGTTTGTTCCAGGTAGAACAGATCTTATATGTGAAAAAGTGTCCACAGATACTAGTGCTGAACTTTTTCAATTCTAATTTACAGCCATGGTTGCGTGTTGTATTCATATTGATGCTAAACATTTTGCTATAATCCACATTGTCAAACTCATAAAGTATTTTAAAAACTTCAATGAGCTGACCTCATAGTTTGCGGGTCTCCAACGGGAAGAGATCAAGAGCTCTCAACCGGTCCTCATGGCTCATTCTTCTAAGTGATGGAATAAGTTTTGTAGCCCTAGCTTGTACTCTTTCCAGTCGCTCTATGTCTTTCCTGAGTTCTGGAGACCAGAATTTAACAGCATACTCCAGGAGAGGTCGTATTAGAGTGTTGTAAAGTGTGAGGACTATTTCCTTATTTATATACTTAAATTGCCTCCTAATATAGCTCCTTAATGAGCTTTCTTCTCTACTTCAATGCACTGCTTGGAAAACTTTAGGTCACTGCTAATCAGAACACCCACATCCTTTTCCAAATCAGTCACTTCCAGAGGCATTCCCAATAGTGAATATCCTGAATTGGGTTTGCTTGGAGGATATGCATCACCTTGCACTGTTCCAAGTTTAGAGGCATCTGCCATGTTTCCGACCATTCACCCAGTCTGTTGAGGTCCATCCTGAGCTGTTCAACCCCTTTTGGGTCTTTCACATTCATTCCAAGCTTTATATCATCTGCAAACTTGGAGATCACACTCAACAGACCAATATCGATGTCATTGACATATATGATAAACAGAAGTGGGCCAAGGGCAGATCCCTGTGGAACTCCAGAAGTGACTGAAGTCCACTCAGAAGAAACACAATTGATTACCACCCGTTGTTGTATACCTGCTAGCCAATTTTCTATCCCATTTGTGACCTCTGTATTGATACCTAGCGCACTCACTTTTGACATTAGCCTGCAATGAGACACTTTGTCAAAAGCTTTTTTGAAAATCTAAGTAAAGGATGTCTATGGCTCTACTTTTGTCATACTCACTCAGCATTTCATGGACAAATTCCAGCAAATTGGTAAGACATGATCGGTGTTGCCTGAATCCATGTTGGGAATCTGTAATTATATTGTGGGTTTCTAGGTAGTCAACTATCTTGTCTACTAGTATCCTTTCTAAGAGTTTTACTATGATAGAAGTCAAGCTATTTGGCTGATAATTCATGGGACACTTGTGACCCCCTCTCTTAAAGATTGGGGTCACATTGGCCAGTTTCCAGTCTTCAGGGACTTCTCCATTTTCTAGTGATTTATTGTAAATGTCTGCTAAGAAAGGTGGAATTTCATCTCGCACTTCACATACAACTCGAGGAAGAAAGCCATCTGGGCCGAATGGCTTGAACCTATTTAACTTATATATTCCTTTTGCTACATCCTCTGGGGTATACCTGATTTTGCTAAAAAAAAAATCACCCTTATGCACTAATCCTGGACTTGGCATGTCACTGGTATTTTCCCTTGTGAATACTGAGGCAAAATAGTCGTTTAGGGATTTAGCTATGTAAGTGTCAGAAGTTTGAAGTTGGATCCTTTAGAGGTCCAATACTACTTTTGAATGGCTTCGTGCTGTTCACATAGCTGAAGAACTCTTTAGGACTCTCTTTGCAGAGGGCTGCAATCCTTAGTTCTTCATTCTACTTTGTTTCCTTTATAAGAGATTTAACTCTTCTACACATATTTTTGAAGAAATGTAAATAACTTTGGTCTTGATTACTTTTGGCCTTTCTGTATGCAACCTTTCTATTTCTAATTGCTGAAGCAATATCTCTTGTGAACCATTTTGGTTGGGTTGAGCCTGATTTGGTAGTTTAGTAGGAACGAATGCAGCTTGTCGATTCATAAACTGCTGTTTGAATGAGCACCAAATTGCATTAACATTCTCACCCTCAAGTCTGATCTGGGATAAGCTTCCCCGAAGGCCTTCAAAATTTGCACGACGGAAATCAAGTTTTGCACTCTGAGGATTGCTGCTGATAGCGCGAAGAGAGAACCTAAATATATTGTGGTCACTACCTCCAAGTGATTCCTCAACAGATAAGCTGGTCACACTTTCATCTTCAGTGGTGAACACAAGATCTACTATATTGTTCCCTCTATTTGACTCGTTCACCCACTGGGTCAAAAAGTGATCGTTAGTAAAGTCCACATGACGACTACCTTCAGTATCGTTAGTTCTTGCTTTCCAGTTTACTAGGCAATTGAAGTTACTTAAGATCACACTGCTTTTTACCCTCGATAACATCACTGTCTTGTGTACAGAAGTTCATCCTTTTCAACAATTTGATGTGGAGGCCTGTACACCAGAACAATCCTATTGATAGATTACCTAGATTGAGGTTTACTCCAAGCAGTTCATGTTCTGACCTGATCTTGCAGTCAATTGGGTTTAGAAAATCTCTAATGTACAAAAGAATTCCGCCCTCTTCCTGCATGGTTCGGTCTTTGTGGAACATTGTATATCCAGGTTTCTCAAATTCCCCAACATAATCTCTAGTATTACTGTGAATCCAGGATTCTGTAGACAACAATGCCCGAAGTTCGGAGAATTTATTCCTAATAGACCTGGCATTAAATGATACTACCTTAAGGGGATTCTCGTTTTTCTTAGAACCCCCTAGCTTACCCCGTTTCCCGAAGAGAAAAGGGTCTCTGGGGGTAGTGCATTTTCTTGCACACTATTTCTCTGTACACTTATCAGAGGTGTTGTAATTCCCTATGTTTGGTGAATCCTCACCTGAGGTAGAAGAACCACTATCTAGTGGTTCAGAAATTGGCAACTGAGGTGTATAGTCTAGACTCTAGAGGGAGTTGCGAGGCATCTCTCAATCTATTGGGGAACTCTGCCATTTGTTGAGAGGTATTCTTGCTCTCAGAGGGACGAACTCCTTCTTTTGTGAGACCTCTTTTTGAAAGTTTGAGATTAACTGCTGGTGAAAATTTGCTCTTTTCATGCTCGGGGATGCTTTCTACATTTTTGCTTGCCCTCAGCAAGCTGTAAAGATGGTGATTTAGGAAATCACCAAGCTTGATTTTACCGCTATTGCTTAAGTGCACACCGTTACGGAGGTGGAGGTTGCGTTTCCCATAGAACTCATCAAATGGGTCCACAAATCTCACCCCTTTCTGGGTACACATGTAAGGTAACCTACCATTTAAGCCTATTGCTTTGTTGGTAGCACAATCCCCTCCATACATCCTGGGCAAAATACCAAGTATCATGCCTCTGTTTGTGTTAAGTCGGAGCTCATCAGCCAGAGTCATGACCTCTCCTATTATTGACTCGGTGGCACCAACTTTATTTATTTTGGGAAACAGGTCATTACCACTGGCTATTATTGCTGTCCCCTTAGTCTTGGACCAAACTTTTTCCAGTTCCTTTGTGATCTGGGAAGTCCTTGCACCTGCGAGGCTCTTCACCTTTTTCACATCTCGCCGAAACTTAACAACGTGAGACTCTTGGCCTTTCACCTGAGAATCTTCAATCAAAACTGTGTTTGTCTCTTTGTCACTGACGAGACCAAACTTGCTTGGCATGTTAAGTTTGGTCCCTATTGTTTGAATGGTTCATAGTAGGCTTAACATTTTGCTGTCCACTCTGCACTTGACGATCCTTTTTTCCTCTGTTCTATGAGGACTTAGAGAAGTCATACTGACTTTTGGCAAGATCTAGAAGACTGAATGTATTTGAGGTGTTAACCTCATATTCCTGTCTGGTCTGGTTTTTCTTTTTGTGTGTGGCCTCTCTACAAGCATAGCAAGGGTAACTAGCACTAGCTGTAGCAGGAATTGCAGCCTCTTCTGTAGTTGCTGCTTCAATTGTTGCCTCCTTGAATGGCACAACATTCTTATTTTGCTTAATTGCACCTGCATAACTTGTGCTGGTGTTTGAAGAAATGGTTGCCACTCTCTCAATAGCTTCAGTTCTAAGGCTATCTATTACCTTTTCCAACCCTTCTATTTCTCTTTATTCCTTCAGAAACTTTGATCTCTAGAATTGTATTTTCTGTGTCTCTTTGCTTTAATTGTTCCTTAATCCCAGCTACCTCATTCATGAGTTTGCCTTCTATCTCACAAAAGAGACAGAGACTATCATGGTGGATGCTAGCATATGCACCTTCTTTGAAGTCGATGCACCACTTTAGCTTCTTGCACTTAGCGCAAATTGCTATGAGTTTTGTAGTACTAGTAGCTGACATGGTTTTAGATTTGTTCTAACAGTCAAATACTTTGTAAAGGCTTCTAACTTCAAGGAAAACTAATGACCAATACAATGCTATAAAAAGGGGGTTGGTGGTGAATTATTCCCGCCATCCGCATCCGCCTATTCGTCAATGGTGTTCATTCTGTTCTAGATTCTGACTTCGTTATGTCTGTCACACTAAACCAAAGGTCTCCCCGAGGTCAGACAGTCCCAACATGCCGCAGCTCCCAACTGAGCAGCACTTGTGTCCTAAAGACACTGATTTTCCGAAAGGATTGACAGCGATAGCCTGAATCCATAGTCCATACTATGTACTACCAACCACCTTCAAATGGCCAGACTCTAGAATCAAGTGATCAAGGGATATTACACTTACTCCAGTAGACAAAACTGGGGATTTTAGTTGGCCTGGCAACCAACATGGCGGTAAAGCTCTCTCACCTAAGAGCAGTCCAGCCAGATGCACCATAGAACGGTCACAGGGACTGGTCAAGCATTACACGTAAGGAGTGGGCTTATCGGAGCGCTGTAGCCACACTCCATTTATCGGTCCCCACCGCCTGGAATTCCTCCAATTCCAGTCTCATAACCTGTAAGTGTTAAATGGTGTTATTTATAGAGATGTTCAAAGCCTCTCTTCCCATCCATGAGATAACAGTAATATTACTGTAAGTTAATTATGTGTGAGTGTAAAGGAAAGAGAAGAAGTCTTATAACTATACCTATAGGAAAAGTCGGAGTAGATGTAGCTCGGATTCGCAGGGACGCTACTCCCAAAAAGATGGGCTAACCCCGTCTCTCCGAGAGAGGTGGTGGTGTCTATACACTTGTTCACCAGTAGACAAGAACTAGACCAACTTGTATGTGATTCTTTGCACACAGACAACGCGTATATGTAAATGTCAAGGTAATCGGTCGTACCGTTTCCGTAGACTTGTTTATTTGGTACTTTCTAGTTGTTTGTGTAATGCATCATTTTGCTGTTGCTTCTGTAATTGTGCTCGCTTTTCTTGTATAGTTTTGTTCATGCATTATATTTATGCGTCTTGTTCATGAAATATATATTTACGTCTTGTGTGTGTGTAATGCATTTGTTTTCTATGTGAGTGAGGGAGACAAAAGGCAGAACTTCCTTGAGTGAGTGCCCCCCCCCCCCAGAATTGAAAGAGTGACAGGGCCAAAATCAAGGGACGTTCGAGCCAAAATGCCTGGACACACAGAGTTTGAAGCAATTTAAGTCATAGGAAAAGGGCGAAACTGATTCTGGGAGAGAGTTCCAGAGCTCAGCAGTTGAATAGAAGAAAGTCTGAGAATAACATTTCACTCTTGGGTTCGAGAGTTGCACAGAGTAGGAGTGGGATTGTGATGCAAGACGGGTACTACGTACCCTATGTAGAGGAGGTGGTATACAGTATACACTGGGAAAGCTCTGTGGAACACTGATTATTGTTGCGATATAATAGCGAGAGAGATGCAACATTGCGGCGAAGAAAGAGAGATTGCAGAGAGTTGGTGAGTGGACGGGAGGTAATGATATGAAAGGCTTTCCTTTCTACTTTTTCTAGGAGTGTGGTGAGAGAGGGTCCTCCCCACACATGTGAACAATACTCAATACAAGGACGCACTGTGCCCCTGTACAGAGCCAGAAGCTGTGCAGGGGTAAAGAACCCCTGGAAGCGGTTGAGCACACCCAGCTTCTGGGAGGCTGCCTCAGCAAGAACGGTAATATGGTCCCTCCAAGTGAGAGCAGAAGAAAAGAAGACACCGAGAATATTGAGAGAAGATGATGGATTTATATTTGTATTATTGAAGTGTAATGGATAGTCCTCTGGAAGTTCCGAACGGGTAGTAATTAAAGATAATTAAAGCACTAAGGGTAAAAAGGTTTTCTCTGCCCCAATTGGAAATAGTAGTTAGATCATATGGCGGATTTAACACCTTACGAGCGGCCTAGGCGGTAATTTATATGTACCGCCCAGCAGGGTGTTTTTACCCTAAATAGGGTTGTTTACGTGATCATTGTCATGCCTAAATAAGACCCAGAGCGTAAAACAAATATCTATCCCTGAAAGGGCATAAACAGAGCTTTCCAATGACACCCCAACCATCCTTGTACGACCACTGGTTTTCTTGCAACGATCGCGCAACACGAGTGCAAAAACCATGTAATTAGGTACTTTCCCTCCATAATTCCCTGTGTAGCGAGTGTGAGGGGGGATGGAAGGGTGGTTTTCACTTCAGTTGGCCCACCGCGGTGGTGCGCGATGGTCATAGCCTTACTACGCTCCTCACACCGCTCAGCTCTCTCTCTCTGCAACATTACGTGCTGAAAATGTCACACGACATAAGTTGTGAACCGCCACTTAGTCCAAATTTCTTTCACACGACATAAGTTGCGCGCCGCCAATAAAGGGTTGAGGAAGATAAGTTTACTCTAGGCTACCTAAGATTGAATAGGTCCGCTCATATAATAATAGTACCGGAAGTGTAACTCACTATTAAATCACCATAGAATATTGCAGTTAGGCAAGGTGGAAATGCTGATGGATGTGCTGGTTGATGGTAGGCAAATGGCTACTCTTCGACCACCATTGGATGTTTACCTCAAGGTGACCACATGGGTGCACCTGAACAAATAAAGAATAAATAAAGTTGAAGAAAGTTAAATCATGATAATAAGGTTTAGCTGTCAGTCGGTCTGTCTGTTGGATGAAGTTGAGTTTAACCCTCGTCTAGCGGGGAGTTTTGGGCTATTTTGAGCATATTCAGGCCCTCCTGAATGATCATCAAGTATCTGCATGAAAAGAAATGTATTCAGCAAAAAACTAGGCGCTACAAGCTTCAAAATGAGACTATGACGAGCTACGTAGCACTCGTCGTTTTGATGCAGTGGCACCACCAACATGGGAGTTTAGCGTATAGCGGCATATTTTTTCCAGCTACGCTCACTACTGGCTACACTGCCGGCCTCTCGAGAACAAAGGGACTGTGAGTCAGTGGGCAGCGGTAAGCCCTGGGTGTCGGCCGTGTGGCCTGATGTGCTCCCGGCCATTTGCACTCGATTTTAACCCTTTAAAAGCCTTAATAATGCTCCTAACTTGCTGCTTTTTAGATACAGACTTAAGTCGGGCCCCGCTCCTTAACTATTAAGTTGATGATGAGAGCTGGATGAAAACCGGAACCAGGTCACGGCGAACTAAGGAGTGGAGCTCTTGTCTCTATGATAGACTAAGGAGCACTGGCGCGGTGCGCCACAATTCGAGACGTCATCGTCTAACGCTACGAATCTAGCGGCTACTGCTAAGTTTGTAGCGGATATCTAGCGGTAAATATCGCACCGCTTTATATAAAATTACGGCATGGCTTACATGATAAATCATACATGCATTCCTAAAGACTCTTAAATACTATACTTTCATATAATAGGCCTTATCTAACTTATTAAGCGTACATACTGTACAAGTCATACTGTAATTAGTATGATACATAGAAAACCTATGTTATACCACTGACTATCGTGAATCCACGATACACTCCCCCCCCCAAACACAATACCTGAATTCCACCTTACATCTAGAGTTGCCCAGAAGCAATCTTGTGTCACCACACGTCAATGGCGCCACGGGTTGCGCGTCTGGGTCTAGTCCCGATCCGAGGCGGATCCCCAACAGGTTGTGGTGGATCAACTAAATTAGTGTCTTCAGATCCAGCATCAACAGGTGGAGCTTCTTCATGTGTAGAAGAGCCAAGCTCCATAGCGTACAGTCGTGCGACCGGACGAATTGTAGTCCCAGTAGCTGTCTTGAGCAGCGCCACTCGGCCCACTGAGCCTTCTCCCTCGTACACCGTCACTACGCGGCCCAACTTCCAATACAATCTAGGACCTTCATCATGGATGAATACCATCTCACCTACAGAGGGTGCTGATGGTTGACCAGCAGTCTTAGTTGCCCTCTCACGTAGTGCCAATAAGTAGTTATTCACCCATCTCTTTTTAAAATCACCAATAACCCTAGAAATTTATTGGTACCGTCGTGATACTGCAGCCACGGTGAACATCGAAGGGTCCTCTAAATCTGACTGAGACTGCAAATCAGTAGGAAATGCAGTCAACGGCTTGCCGTAGAGCAAATGCGCTGGTGTTAGTGGTAGCGATTCTTGCAGGTCGGTATATACATAAGTGAGAGGACGATCATTAACAACTGCCTCGACTTCAGTGAGCACCGTTACTAGTTCGCTCCTTTTTAACAAGGCGGGTCCTGCAACTGCCCGTAAGCCTGACTTCACGATGCCTACACACTGTTCCCACATTCCACCAAACCACGGCGCTTTGACTGGTATAAACTTCCACTCGCACTTCCGCTCTCCCAAGTAAGCAACAACTGTTGGATCGTCGCTAATATCTTTCAAGTATCTGGAAACTTGAAGAAAAGTGGGAGCATTGTCGCTAAGAATCAAATGAGGGAAGGAACAACGTCACAAAATCTCCTGAATGCCAGCATAAACTCTTCACTTGACATATTGTCACAGAGTTCTAAATGTATCGCACATGAAGTGGCACAAGTAAATAGCAACACATAAACCTTGTCCAGTTCCCTAGTTCTCAGTGCGCCGGTATAGTCTAGTCCTGTAACTCTGAAGGGTTCTAGATGATTAACGCGGCACTCTGGCAAAGGTGGAGCAGGTCCAGTCGTAAATGGTCTTCCTTTTAGTCTACGGCACACCACACACCTTTTGATTACTCGTCGAACTACCTGTCGAACTCTGGGTATCCACCAGTTGAAACGCAATTTAGAAGTAACGTGGTGGACCCCGTAGTGCATTACTTCCTCGTGTGTGCGTTGTACCAGTAGATCGGTGACATGGTGTGTTGTTGGCATCAGGATGGGATTGTTGGCACAGTCATCTACACCTGACCACTTTAGACGTCCCTCACATCTAATTATGTCATTCTTCAGGTGTAGCCTTAATTGACGCACAATATTAGGCATTTTATTTTTACCAGAACTTCTTATGGACTCTAATTCCTGACTGAAGGATTCCCTTTGAACCCATCTAATTAATGTTACCTCAGCTGCTTTTATTTCTTCTGCATTTACCCAGATTGCAGAGTCGTCCTTGTAGCTTGGCCTTTATATTGAAGATGTAACGCCACACCCAAGCTACGACCCTGACTAATTTATTGTACCCACCGATCCTTACCCACTCTAACATAGGACTCGGTGTTGATGTCGGTTGAATGACGGCTGTCACCGTTTCTAAAGGCAAAGCCAGCTCAACCTCGGCATTCCAAATAGCCCGATCCCCTTCATGGAGCAGACATTTTGGGCCTTGCCACCACAGGTCGGACTTAATTAGTTTGGACGCCGTTACTCCCCTACTTATTAAGTCACTGGGGTTGTCCTTGGTTGGTACATAATGATAGAAGGCGTTTGGTAGTTGGGATCATATTTCATCCACCCTATTGCGCACATAGACGGGCAATGTCCTTTGACTATGCACCCAACTCAGTGCAATTTGGCTATCGCACCATACGTGTACCGCCCTTAGTTGCAGTTCCTTATCGTATGAAGTGCGTACATGGTTAACCAAACGTCCCAATAGCAGCATGGCAGTTAGTTCCAATTTGGGAATTGTGACCCCCTTTACCTGTGCAACCTTAGCCCAGGCGGTGAGTAAATGAATCCCAAATGAGGTAACACAATAAATAGCTACTCCATACGCTGTGGCACTCGCATCACAGAATGCATGTAAAGACATGGGTCCAAATGCGGCCACTTGGCGCGGTAACTCTAATGTACATAGGGTGTTATAATCTTCTAGTAAAGGACCTACCCTGTTCAATAAGATGATCGGGTAAATTTTCGTCCCACCCCACGTTGCGTCTCAATATTTCCTGTATTAGAATCCTAGCTCTGATGGTAACAGATAATGCTAAACCTAAAGGATCAAAAAATTGCGCGACTTTACTCAACAGACTACGTTTTGTGTGCGTCCCTGTCTGTTTAGTATAATCTGTGTTCCGATACCTCCGTATGTCTTTCCCTGGTTGCCATAATTATCATCCCCAAAGATTCTGGCATATTCTTGATTATCAGAAGCTACCCCATCTATTATTAGACCATCCCGAAGCAACACAGAATTGGAAACCCACTCGCGGAGAAACAGATGAGCCTCAGTGAACAACCTACTAGCCTGCCTATAGTTTGCGACTAGTTCCTTTTCACTATCACTAGACCCCTGTAAATTGTCTATGTATAATCCGCGAGCGAGTTCAGTCGTGTCTTCCTCAGAATCATCAAGATGTTTATTAATGGTCGCATTCAATAAAAATTGTGAACATGTAGCGCCAAACAAGACTACCTTAAACCGATAGGTTACTATGGGACTTCCTGGGTCGTCGATGTTTTTTAACCAAAGGAACCGGGTGACGTCTCTATCCCCCATCTGCAATTTCACCATCAAGAAGGCCTTTTCTACATCGCTGGTGAATGCGTAACGTCCCAATCAAAAGCGCAGTAATTGCTACGATAGGTCCGACACCATTGAAGGGCCGGTCAATAGACAATCATTTAGACTAGGACTATGGCCTAGGTAGGCTGAGCAGTCATATACCACTTGGATGGGAGTAGTAATACTGTCCTTCTTCACCCCATGATGTGCGAGGTAATAGACTTTCCCGGCACTCCGTGGTTCATCCACATCGACGACGTCAATAAACCCTCGGTTGAGATCATTTTTAATAACCTCGTCATAAGCCTTATAGGTGCTAGGTTCTTGGGTTAGTTTCCGCTGCAAGGCACGTAACCTACCCAACGCTGAACCATAATTAGTGGGTAAACTAATATTCTCAGGTTTCCAGGGTAGACAAACTTCGTATTGTTTTTCCGTGGTCAAGTAACGCACAGATTCCGAGAACTTCACTATCGCGAATTTTGATTCCTGGTCATTCTCCACAGGTTTAATTCCTATGTGGTCTAGTGTCCACAGTCTTTCTAGATTGAACTCGGCAGCTAACTTTGGGTCCTCAATGTGAGTATCATCTTCGGTGAACTCTTCTGCCGCGGTCGTGCTCATCCTCAACACGGATACCGTGTCAACCAGAACATTTGACTGGGTAGTTTGGACTGTACCGCTCATGCAGTAGCCAAACTTAGTGGGGATCAATATCACTCCACTTTCTCTTTTAAAACCCGGGTGTACTACATCATAATAATAATCTGCTCTTAACAGTATGTGCACCTCCTTCAAGTCACCTACGGGATCAGACAGGTAAATACCTTTCTTACGAAGTGCATGCTCTACTTTGTTAGTTCCTACAGATTGATAGTCTGGGAGTTCATCTACCACTACACACTGTAAAAAGTGTTTCTTTTTACGGTAGATGTAAGCAACTTCAACAACTTCGTAGTCTCTATTGTCGGTCACTCCTGTAAAACCTTGCAACCTAAGGGTCTCACTACCTACTACACGGTGTTTTAGACCGTCCAGCACCGATCTCTTTATAAAGGATCGTTGTGAGCCCTGGTCCAGGAGTAGCCAACAGATTTGTGTCCTGCCATAACCCTCTATGGGTATCTTGATTGTGGGTAAAATGGTGGTGTCTTTCCTACTGCCTAGCATTAGTGTTGCAGTACCCCCTATTTTTTCCTCCTTGACTAGACTACCTGTGGGGCATAATTTGTCAAAGTGATGACCCTCACAATTCCGACAGGGCCTCAAATAGGAAGCAGTACACTTTCCCTGCATACCATGGTCCTTACTTAGAAAACCCTTGCACAATTTTAGCTTCCTTGCTTGAGCTAATTTGGCTTCATTGGTTTGATATTTGGTACAGCTTAGCCATTTATGCTTGGGATTGTTGCATAGCCTACATGACATTTGTGGTTTCTTTCTCGTGACTCTTCCACCTTCCCTTTAGAACCTACCATCATATTAATTGAACCCCTTGATGTTGTCCCTTCTGACCCACCCACTGTCCTACCATTGTTCAATTGTATGTTGCTAATCTCCTTGCTAAATGACTCTTTGAACTCCTCCAAGTTAAAGGTACGAACTTTATCTAGAATAGCTAGAGTAATTTCTGTCTCAAGATTATGACTAGCATTTCTTGTGAAGTTACACCTAACGCATCCAATGACCTTGTGTGACACTCCATGTCTGCCCTGAATTTTGTCAGTTCATCGACCCTGTACCTAGGCTGTGCTAGGTTCAACAGGGCGTTCACGGGGGCTACCTAGAGCTGGTCAGTGTCTCCATACGTCGCCTGTAATAAGTTCACAACACTATCATAATTTTCACCTATGATGGAGAAACCTTCTACCAAATGCAAGGCTTCATCCTCTAGTTGGCCCTTGAGATAATGGAACTTTCGTACATCGTCAAGTTTTGAATCATGCACGGTTGATTTAAAGACGTCCCAGAATGCCAACCACTCGGTCAAGTTTCCCCTGAATTTCGGTAAGTTTAGTTTGGGCAAGGTGACTTCACGGCGGGGATATGTCTGTTTGGCAGCGTTGCTAGTCGAGGTTATTTCTATTTTCTTTACCGCTCTTCGCAGTAAATGTATTGCCTCTAAATTGGCAATATCATGGACTGCTTGTACTCCGCATGAATATCTGACTCTCCCTCTAACTCTGTTACTATACTTTCATTCAGGGTAACTATATACGATCATAGGTAGTTTGTAGGTAGTCTAACCTAGCCTCTAGCTGTTCACGAGTTGCACTAGCTACAAAGTCTTCCAAATCAAGACTGTGATAGACATAATTATGTTTTTTTTATCTTCTGGTTTACTAGCCATTAAATGATTTACACAAATTAGCCCAACCCTTCGTCAGCCGATACGGACCTCTATAATAAGTCATCGTGATATCTAAGCACACCTTTTTGTCAATTGGCATATGAAATTACTTTTTAGCCCTCATATGCAATATTGTATTCACATTTTCCAACCCTTCGTAGACTAATGTAATTAAAGTAAAGAGGTAGAAATGACTATATTAACCGCATACCTTACACAGTACAGTACCACGAGATATTGGGATATGATGATGATGAAACAATGAAGGAAATATGAAATGGTAGGTCAGTCATAATTCAAAGAAAAATAGTAAATAATAATGAAATTAGGGAAACAAATACAGGGTATGATGGTGATAGCCGAGACCTACCCTCACTAGGATCCTTTGATCCACAACCTCGATCTATATTGCCCTTGTTCATAATACCTATCTATAGGAAATACAACTGTGGGTCAAAGTCCCGGGTCTGGGCACCAATATGGCGGATTTAAGGAAGATAAGTTTACTCTAGGCTACCTAAGACTGAAAAGGTCCGCCCATATAAATGTAAATTAATAATAATACCGGGAGTGTAACTCACTATTAAATCACCATAGCATATTGCAGTTAGGCAAGGTGGAAATGCTGATGGATATGCTGGTTGATGGTAGGCAAATGGCTACTCTTCGAACACCATTGGATGTTTACCTCAAGGTGATCACATGGGTGCACCTGAACAAATAAAGAATAAATAAAGTTGAAGAAAGTTAAATAATGATAATAAGGCTTAGCTGTCAGTCGGTCTGTCTGTTGGATGAAGTTGAGTTTAAGTTAATGATGAGAGCTGGATGAAAACTGAAACCAGGTCGCGGCAAACTAAGGAGTGGAGATGTTGTCTCTATGATAGACTAAGGAGATCTGGCGCGGTGCGCCACAATCCGAGACATCATCGTCTTACGATACGAATCTAGCGGCTAATGCTAACTTTGTAGTGGATTTCTAGCGGTAAATATCGCACCGCTTTTTATAATATTACGGCATGGCTTATATTATAAATCATATATGCATTCCTAAAGACTCTTAAATACTATACTTTCGTATAATAGGCCTTATCTAACTTATTAAGCATACATACTGTACATACTATAACTAGGGAATGATACATAGAAAACGTATGTTATACCACTGACTATCGTGAATCCACGATAGATCAGAAGATAAGTGTTGCAAGGCTTCATTACGTTTGTATTTGAGGGACTGCTGGCTGAGGCTTTCAGGAAAACTAATTGAGTATTGTAAGTTAGAGTCGTCTGTGTATGAATGGATGGGACTGGAGGTACAGTTGAGAAGATAATTTATGAAAATTAGAAAGAGAATGAGAGATTGGACAGAGCCCTGAGGAACACCAGAGTTGATAGGATGATGAAGTGAGCAATGGCCGTCCACAACCGCAGCTATGGAATGGCCGGAAAGGAAATTAGAGACAAGAGCACAGATGGAGTCTGTTGCTTTTATAATTGTATTCGCTTTTCTTGTTTTTCTTCATTCACGCAAATTACACATCTTGTGTGTGTAATTCATAAATTATTGTTGCCTCTTTAATTGTGCTTACTTTTAATGTTTGTCTTTTGTCATGTAGTCATTTAATCCCGTCTTTGTCTCTGGTTCCTGGTTATACATTGTTTTCCCTTATCTCTTGATTCCTAATTATCAAAGATCACATCGCTTCCACTTGTATATCTCTTCTTTACCTTTGATACCTAAGCTTCGATACAAGTTGTTTAGTTTTCATTAATTACAATTCTTCACTCCTCTCGTGGTAATCACACATTAATCATGAAAGGTATGGTGTTTGGTTAGGAAGAAAGGATAGAAGGGACAAATATTTTATCTCTCCTCTTTTCCATTCTGACGGCACCTTTGACAAGGTTGAACTCTTGTTCAAACTTTCGTTAAAAATCCCCCCTTGGATGATTCCGGTGCTATTCCTCCCACTCCACCCCCTCTCTCTTGCTTAAGCCTAATAGCCTAACCTTCTAAGGATGTACTTTCTACCCTCTCGTGCTTAATACTAAGAAGGCGTATGGACCGGATGGTGTTCCTCCTGCTGTGTTCAAAATATTTTCTTCCGCACTGATTCCCTACCTTGACCCATTCGGTAATTGAAGACGTATTTTATGTTTTATTCTGGCTCTCAGTAGACAATTATATATAGTTTAGGGAGGAATTTGGATGTTTAAGTTAATTGCAATATGCATTGCTTTCCAAAACTAAATATAATCGTCTAATGATAGCCTGGAAAAAGTGGAAATAAATTGTCCTAATACTGGGAGAGTTAACCCCTTCTTTACCAGCGACATATTTATAATTTTATTCTTGCTACATTTAGACGATTTTGTGCGGTTTAAGAAGGATGTGAAGTATAAAAAAGGGTTAAGTGAGGTACTTCGAATCCTGTTAATTGTTGAGGACCCTTTGTAAACTGAATGATATCGTCTAATAGTAGCCAGCATAAAGTTAAAAAGGACAGCACCGGTACAAAAGGGGTTAATTTATTACGAAGCTAGTCAGTTATCAAGCACACTGTTTGGTACTCTAACCAGAACCGAATATAACTCCTTCACCACCATTACGTAATTGTCATCATATTCTGGTTACCATAAGACAATTCCCTTTAGTTTGTAATCGAACCTTACAACGCAAATGAGTAATTATGATTTCAATAAATCCTCATAGTAACATAGGTCCTTCTTAAACTGCATAAAATCATCTAACTTTAACCAGAAACAAAGGTAAAAAGACGTCATGGTGCTAAAGGGGTTAATCACTGAGCCATATTCATGAGCTATCATTGTTAAAATAATAATTTAACTGTCAAATATCTTTCCTAAAATAAGAACAAAATCTGTGTTAGTCTATCTATCTAACTATCTATTACCGGACGCCGTGATCCCCAATGGTGTGGTCACGAACAAAATGCCCTCATGCCCTCTGTCCCCAGATAGTCCAGATTTATTATACTCGACTTATGTTGCGCGCCGCTAGTTATGGGTTAATAGGCTTCAAACTAACTCACTTAACCTCTGAAGTGCGCATGGGGGTAATTAGACACCTCTCCCTGTGCGCATGTATTTGAGGTGTTTCCGTCACTAAAATATTCATTGTACCATTAATAGCATTAATACTTATCCATATGTGCCTATTATGGGTTGATTATAAAGGTATTAACCTGAAACAACAATAAAACGAGTGAAAACAGCGTTTGGATGGTCAAAATCGGAGATATAGCCCGCGAGTTGTATAATGCATGGGTGAGGCAAGCTGCTTTCCCGCCAATTTCCCCCAAGGCCACTGAGACACAGTCGATCGATACTCTCTCTCTCTCTCTTGCATTCGCTTGCTATCAGTGATGACCCCACCCTGCAACCGGATTTCTAATGTTAGCACGAAAATATACCTCAGAATAAGGGAATAACAGGGAAAATAGGTGATAACTGAAGGAGAGGAGGAAAGTGGGGAAGGAGGGGAGGTAGAGGACTGAGATTTTGCATGGCCCAGGGGCCAAACAATTTTTTTTTTTTTTTTTTTTTTTTTTCGATGTCAAAAGTTGATTTTTTTTTTCTCTGAATCTTAAGAGTCTCCCCGCAGTCCGCCGGGGGAACTCTTAAGAGTCTCCCAGCAGTTCCCGGGTTAATCGTGTATTACCACAGATTCTTGTAAAACTACACAAAATCGTCTAAGTATAGCCAGAATAAAATATAAAGACGTCACTGGTACAGAAGGGGTTAAAGGATTTAGTTGCCATATATTTTATCTCCTTCATACAAACCCTGTGGAGATTATGCAATCGTTACTGTCTGTCTGTCTGCCTGGTTGCGTGTCCTTTTTGTTAACAGGATTTCTCAACAACTATTTTATCAATAACAATATTGTAATTTACCAACATTCCTGTATTTTGAAAATCCAAATTTGAACCACAGAAGAATAAGTATTTTGAAGGAAAATTATTGATTATAATTATATTAACGATAGTAGTTGATTGAATGTTATTATTGCTTGTTTAAAGTTTAAATCATAAGCAGATATGTTTCAAAGAGTCTACTGAACACGTGAGGAATATAGATAATTTTGTGAAGTATGCAATAAATTATAGGACATCCTACAATGTTCCTCTTAAATTACAGGCTCGCTTACGCTCGCCAGGAAAAATTGACGCATAAACGAAACGAAATGACTTAATATTGACAAACAAATGGGGCAAATGGTCTTAATAGTAGGGTCATTTGCTTGGAATCCGTGACCATTTTGTTCCTACCTTTTTCTCTCGATGGATTTGACAACCTGAACCATATTAACCCTTCTCTAGCGGGTGCTCTGTGGCTGTTTTGGGCCTTTCTGGGCCGTTCTGACTGTTATATCAACCATCAGTATGAAAGGAACTGTATTGCGCCGAAAACTAGGTGGAAATCGCTACACAATGACGCCACATACAGCTACGTAGCACTCGTGGAGCACTGACAGTGTTACCTCGAAGATGGAAGTTTAGCTGATTTTGCTACCTTGCTCACTTTTAGCGAACTATTGGTTACACTGTCATCCTCACGCGCGGTGGGGGAACTGGAGTTAGTGTGGGCCGGGAGGCCACAGATGTCGGACGTATGGATCATTACTATCCCACCCATTTTCACTCGATTTCCACCCTTTTTTCACCCGTTTTTTGCCAGTTTTTTCAACTCGACTTATGTAGTGAGCCGCTTTTTAAGAGTTAAAGGAAAATTAGCTCCTATGCCCCTCTGAAAAATGACGGCTAACTCTGCTAGAGCCCAATATTCAAAATGGCCGCCAACGCCATCTTGAAAAACATGAAATGTAATATCTCTGGCATCAGATGAGCTACAAGGACGAATGAGGTGTCCTTTTTCACTAATTCTGGCATTACAAATCCACTGGAATGGTTATTGTATTGTATTGTATTGTATATTGTATTGTTATTGTATTGTATTATACTAATTGTACATACTAATCTGCCACTCCACTGTCACTACATGATTCACTGTATGAGCCACTATCAGAATCACTGTCCTCACTTTCGCTGCTATCATCACTGTTGTTCTCTGCCTGCGGATTTGTAGGTAGTGGTATGGATGGGGGAAGTGGGGGCTGGGTTCAACGGACAGGCAGACATAGGCCAATTACAAGATGCCATCCATGGCCGATCGGTGAGACTTTGGAGCTGGTAATGCTTTTGCAAATATGCAAGAGTGCTCCAAGTGTGGACGGAGACTGTCCAAGTCAGGCACAAGTCGGATAGTGCTTTTTTTCTTCTGAGCTCTCCACTTCGCTGCCCTCGTATCTCCCAGTGTCTTGCTTTTGGTATCACCATAGACATATCGAATGACAAACCGCTCCAAATCACTGATGACCTGTTCTGTGACTAGGAGTTGTGTACCACATGCTGCTAGCAGGTCGTGTGCATTTCACACACAGGATTCCTGTTGTCTTCTGAGCAACATATGCCGCTTGCACGTAGTTGTCTGTGTCCTCTGTGTCAAGAACGACAGCTGCTGTGTAGCTGTCTGACCGGAGCACACTATATATGGTGAGCATTGCCGTATCTGCCTCTGCATGGGAGCATGTGAGCTCTGGCACAAGCTTGCCTGTGGTGAGATTCTTTGCAGTGCTGCCAACTACACAGTAGATGATCTCGGTGCTAGTTGTTGCTGCTGTTCTCTGGAATTCCGTTTGAAGAAATGCCTGAAGGCGGATTTTGTTCTCAGGTTTACCCAGGAGAGCATGGAAAACTTTACTAGAAGGAAATTTATCTTCTGTCTTCATGAAGACATTGCTGATTGGCAGATTTTTTTGGCGCAGTATTCTCTCACTGTCCTTGATCGTGTAATTCTGATCATATGAATCATTGACGCAAATGATGCGCTCAGCATGCTTGTGTCTCGTTAGAACGAAGTGCACCAACTTCTCTGCATAATCTCCCCAGGTATACTTGGTACCGTCTCCCTTCTCTCTGTCTTCAATGGTAGGAGTTGTTAGGCGCCAAATGAGGCCCATATCAATAATAGACGTGTATACATCAGGCTCTGGAATGACAGTCATAGTTAGTTTTTGTTGAAGCTTGCTTTTCTGTGCCTTACGGATGGTTCCATTGACGTTGAAGATGGAAAGGCGCTCGGCTGTAACACGATGCTGCAGGACTTCTTGAAGTTTGAGGGTACCACTCGTTTCAACCAGTCCGAGAACATAGGCCAAGACATTACGCTCCATTTCCTCAGTCTTTCCCTTCAGGTTCTCACCATCTGCTTTCTTCAATTCCTGAGTTGAAAAGTTCAAACTCTTGCTACTGGGGAACTCGTGCCGCAACATTCATCACCAACTGATCATTGCTGACACCGAATGAAGATATTGTCGCCTCAATGTTTGTACCTGCTGCTGTTGTATCATATACCAGTTCACTCACATTCTTTTGAATGCGTTCATGAAATCCGATGTCTTCCCCAAATTCATTGACGAGAATTTCCTTTAAGTAGATGGATTTTACTACTGAGTTATGTCCGTGATTTGAGATAATGCACTTATAGTCATGCAGCAGGCCTTGCAGTGTGCGAATTTCATGGTCTTTGAAGATGACTTGACGAATATGATGAAAGAAGAGAGCTTGGACCTCTCGGAGGTTTACACGCTGCAGATGTTGAGTGCTATCATCTGAAAGGGGCTTGTGGTCGCTTACATATTTGCGCCAGCACGCACGATGGTAGCGGATTTCCAACCTAAATGCTGTTTGACTATCTGGGATGGATGCAATCAGAGTGTCAAGTCTCAATCTCATGACCTCATCTTCCAGACGGACAGTATGTAACTTGAATTTAGTCCAGGCATTTACTGTTGATAGGAGTAAAATCTGCTTGTCACGATCACTACTCTTGTATGCCCCTTTCATGCACCACACACATAGAGTCTTATCGTGAAGGACACCCATACTGGAGCGGATCCTTTTAGGTGCACTGGCCTTTGGGGAAGGGTCTTGTTGATCTGATGCTTCATCTCTTTCAAGACGTTCCTCGGATTTGTGTTTGCGTTTTTCGGCTTGAGAGAGCTTGTGCTTGCTGGATAATGATGCGTAACAAGTGCTATGCATGTGGTGACCCTTTGGTCCCTTCTCCCAATCCACATTTTCATGTATATGTTGAAACTTATCAAGTTCTTTCCATTGTAAAGACTTTTCCCGGATGGATTCCCACTTCTCAGGTGTAATGTTTTCCAAACGATCATCTGCGGTACATCGCTTACCACAGAGTAAAATGCACTCGTATTTATTTAATGTCTTGTCTGGTAACTCTTCACTCTCTCTTCTATTATCCATTATTTCGGTCACTTCACAAGTCGGCGATTTTCATCAGATGGGCATGCGATCCATCTGAAACAGTAAAAAAGTAATATTAGATATACACCGCAGGCAGAGAACAACAGTGATGATAGCAGCGAAAGTGAGGACAGTGTGACGTTAACCACTCCGTTAGAACCGCATGGCTTGTCCTACAGTGACTCGCTAGGATCGCCAGGGCAGTGGATGGGGCTACAGTTTGTGTATTAGAATGTGCTTTATTTCATATGAAAGCTTGTGTCATGGGCAGTCCAGAAAGGCTCTTTGTTTTCGCCCATGTCAAGGCTTTATATATTTAATTGTAAAGTATATGTTTTATCCTTAACTAGTAATGATAAGATCAGAGAGAGAGAGAGAGTAGAACAGAGTGAGAGGGGGCGCGTAGTGTTTTTGCCCCGCTCGATGACGTCACAGCTGGCTGGCCTCGTGGGGATTGGTTGAGGGAGTTCTTTACCATGCTTGGTGACGTAATGTTTTGCTAGCTACTTTGGTAGTGGCTAGAGGACTTGTAACCGCTTTTTTCCCACGCGGCTCGAGCTGGTGCGAGTATATATACAGTTCCTCGCCACTCTCTCCCTCAGATCTGGTTTCTAGAACACACCCATCTTTTTTCCCTTGCTATCTGTCCCCGCTCCGTACCTGAGAATCTTTTCCTCTGCCTATCTCTCATTTTCCATATCTTTCACCACCTTTTATTAATATTATACCCCCTCTGGTTAACTCTGCAAAATCAGCTTCATGCTGGCCAGTTGTATTGTGTGTTAAGGTCTGATATAGCCTATGTATGTTAGTTGTTAAGATAAGTGGATCACGAAGCATTGGTTGGCTTTCATATTACTGCTTCCTTTAATTATTAGTGTTCTGCTGGATTAGATAATGCTAGACTGGGAGTCTGATATTATAAGGTATTGTTTCCTATGAGTGCTGGCTTTAGTTAAAAGCGGCACGACATACCTGAGAACTGGAGTTGATTGAGTAAATTCTAGTCTGTGTGCCATTGAGAATAGAGCATGCACGAATGAGGGCTTTTTGCCTATACCATTCTGCACTGTTCTAGTCTCGATTGTTTGTCTTTGAGGTACGCCAGGAGAACGCTTAATACTTCGGTATTAAGGTTTCTCAAGAGAGCTACCCTTCCCTATAACGTAATATTTGACGCACAGACTTGAGATTTGCACTAGGCTATGCGGCATGCCATGCGCACCAGTATCTCGTATCATTGACTAGCTAGACTTTATCAATCATAGTAGACATTAAGTATATTAACCTAATTACTCTTTTTATGCATACCCGTTTATGATTACACAAGCATTTCGCAGCCTAGTTTGATGTATTGAGACACAAACGACTTAGGCTCTTTTTGTTGATAGAAATACTGCATTGTCGTGGCGATTATTATTATTGTTGTTGTGTTTAGGATATTCTTGGCTCCGACGGCATTATATATATTCTGCCTTTTTGTGTGCATAGCCTGCACGAGCATTGTTCCGCTGCCTGCCTTTTTGGGTTCCATTTCCGATACGAGCATCTTTATAGCATCTAACATTTAAAGAAGATTCCTTGTTAGTGTTGAAGGACTTTAGTGCACTTTCTTTCATGCAGGAGTGCCTGACATTTATTGATTAAAGTAACGTAAGCTGTAACTTCTCTTACCACCTTACTTTGCATACCATAACCAAGCACCTTCGGTTATAGGTAGTAATAGGCTGTTTTCACATAACATTAAGCCTAGAGTAGACGCACATTTATTGAGAGTTTGATAGCCTATTATTGCATATAGAACTCTAGAGTATTTGTGTTCTTTGTTCACTGGGAATATACATCAGAGGTTGGAGCTAGCGCTTTCCGTTGTAGCATTTATGCCATTACTAGTCCAATGAATAAGAACCCTGATATATTTGAACCCCAGTCGTAACAACAGTGATTCTGATAGTGGCTCATACAGTGAATCATGTAGTGACAGTGGAGTGGCAGATTAGTATGTACAATTAGTATAATACAATACAATAACAATACAATATACAATACAATACAAGACAATAACCATTCCAGTGGATTTGTAATGCCAGAATTAGTGTAAAAGGACACCTCATTCGTCCTTGTAGCTCATCTGATGCCAGAGATATTACATTTCATGTTTTTTCAAGATGGCGTTGGCAGCCATTTTGAATATTGGGCTCTAGCAGAGTTAGCCATCTTTTTTCAGGATCTAATTTTCCTTTAAAATGGTTCAGGTTGTCAAATCCATCGAGAGAAAAAGGTAGGAACAAAATGGTCACGGATTCCAATCAAATGACCCTACTATAACCCTTGTTTAGCGGGGCACGACTTAAGTCGGCCTAGAGAACCAAGGACTATGTGGCGGGGCCCGACTTAAGTCTGTGTGCAATTTTTGAGCAATAATGGCTCTGAGAGAGAGACGAGCGATGGGAGGAGCGTAGGTCGGCTCATGACCTCTCGGCACGGGTCCCGCGCGACTACTGACGTTCCCTCCACACACATCCACACTTACTGTCTCGCTATACAGGGAATTATGTAAGGATATTACCGTATTTTAGGGATTTTGCACTCGTCTTGCACGATCGTTGCAAGAGAACGCGTGGTCATAGAAGGATGGTTCTGGTGTCATTGGAAATCTCAATTATCGCCCTTTCAGGGATACATAATTGTATTACGCTCTGGCTCTTGTTTATGCATGAAAAAGAGCACGGAAACAAGGTCGTTTAGGGTAAAACCATCCGCTTGCCAGGTAGTAGAAGTTACCGACCTAGCCGCTCGTGGAGTGTTAATATAGCCAAACTAATAGGCCGAACGTCTTAAAATCTGAAAACTAAAGGAGCTAAACATGAGGAAGAAGGGGGGCCAGAAAAACGACCCATCTCCCTTTAAATTACAATATCGAAAGTTTTGTGAAAAATAGTATAACATTATATTTTATGGATGCACGAATACTGAAATGCAAAAGAATGAATGAAAACTATAAAATATATAACACAGTGAATACAATTTTATTCACGTTTCCATTTCAGCAAAAAACTAAAATAAATACAAGTTGGAAAAAAGTGCAGAAAATCTCTTCCCGCATCATTCCACCTCAGTGAGATGAAAGGCCTAGAATCCAAAGTTATTTAATACACGAATATTAGCTATGAAACCACTCAACCCAGCTAAGGTATTTTACGATAGACATATTACAACAGTGTAGAGTTACATAAATACACATACTGCACAGACCCTGCGGCCTGACCCTACTAGGCAGTTTGGATTTAATTCTAAAACATATTGCTACTAAGTGGAAGGTAAGGCTAGCAATGGAGAAGGCTCTCTCCTCACCCACCACTCCCTCCGACCTAGAGTTGACATGAACATACAGCGGGGAAAAAAGATTCCCATAGAACATTTTTACCGGGAACTTTACAGTAAAGATTGAATTTGGAAAATAATAATTACTACTCATAGTTAACCCTTCCTGTACCGTGACGTCCATGTTTACTTGATTTATCTTAAATTATAACAAATTTATTAAGCTTAGGAAGGATTATTGGTAGCTGAAAGGATAAATAGAAAATATATACTGTATATATACTGTATATAATTATATATTAATATGTATGTATGTGTGTATGTATAAATAGATAGATATATAAATAGATAGATAGATATCAAGGAATATATAAAATAAAACTGAGGTAATGGGGTTGGAAAATGGGCAAGGCTATTACGGTAGACACCCTGATCAGGCAAGGAAAGGAGCAGCCTACCAGAACCAGAATAACTGCCATTAAGGAAACCAAAAAGACCAGGAGAGGACAACATCAAGAGAAGGAGAGAGAAAATAGAACACAAGCAGTTTCCCATGCTTTAACACCTGCCAAAGTAGATCAGTCTGCCTATTTTCCCAGACCTACCTATGCTGTAATCCCTTAGAGTATAGGTCAGCCTGCCCCTTTTACCAGACCTACCCATGCTCTAATCCCCGGGAGTTTAGGTCAGTCTGCCCGAAAAAAGAGTTCGAGCCCGAGCCAATCACAGGGATCCCTACTCAACCAATGGCAGGGCCAGAGACAAACGACCAAGGTGTATACCCAGTTCCAGCCAGATTTGCAATACAGTGAGGAATATTTTATGCAAGTTCCTCACCAAGACCCAGTGCAATATCTGCACAGATGGGAACCCCAGAACCCCCTCTGCAGTACCTCACAGGAAGACTGGAAATAGTGTAAATAAAGTGATCAGGAATAAACATATGGCCTGCAGACTAGGAAAAGCCAGATATCACGATGAACAGAAAATCATTAATTATGCAGCCATACAACCCTTTGAAACAAAGAGGTTAATATTGAGAGATCGAGAATCTCCTTGTGTTTATATAAATAACTTCAGTTTATTTTTAGATTAAGAATTACCTTCACAATAGCAAAAACAATAATATCCACATGTCCCTATTATCTTGAAATAGACCAAATTGAATTCTAAAAATAAATCGAATATAGTCTGACTGAAATTGAAGGAAGTTAGCAAATACGATTGATATCTTCCACTGGTTAGGCCGGTTGTGGGTAGACATTGGTATTGAGACTCATCCAGAACGAGAGTGTGCAGAGGAGCCCGGAACCAACTTCCCCTGTATCTGTGAGAGAGGCAGTTCCCCCTGACTTCCAGCCCAGCAGAACCACGAGTCCTACTTCGTCCAGATTCTCATTCATGGCTACCTCTACCACATAGCCTAAGTGTCTCTGTTATAAGTTGTGGCTATTGTTGTGAAGGTAAGATAAAATATGTGAGTATTCTATTTAATTTAATTATAGATCTGTGCCTAAGATCTATCTTGACCCTCTACTACCGGCTCGCTTGGTGTAGTGACTAGCGTCTCGGACTTCCACCCAGAAGGCCCGGGTTCGCGCCCACGCTCGGCGCATTAAAGATTTTTCACAAGCACTGAGTCGTTACCATCCCTCATGAGCAAAGGGATGGGGTAGTAGTACAGGACCCCAATGGAAATACGCCTAATCGGCCTTATTGAGCTATCCTTAGCTAGCTTAGCATGCGCTAGCTTTAAGAACTATTATTATTATTATTATTATTACCCGTGTAAGATATATATAACTTTGATCCATACAGTGATTCAATAAGTACGAGATATTGCTACAATAATTTGTATTTTATCCTTCAGACCCTTGATTGTACGTACGTTACATATTCATTTTTACATGTGCTACTTAGTTGAATACTCTCAGATTTTATTCCTATGTATTATTATTCTTTGCGTATCCAAGTCGAAGTGAAGTGTGTAACGTGAACGTATTCCTTTCTTAAATTCAATATACCTAGAGCCTACGCCCAATTCAGGATTATATTATCCGTGTAATTATCGCCAGAGAATACTTATCGTACTATTTCCCCCCCTCGAAAGTAAAAACCCTTTCCGTTGAGTTAGAATTAATTAATATGTCAAGATACCTGATCTCTATTAGTTCTTGTGAATAATCTAATGATATATGTTACTCGGGTCATGTAATTCTTTTAACACCAATCTAGGAATTCAGATTGTACATTCCTTGATCGATTCTGCTTAATATTTGGCTATTGATTATATTATTACTTCTGCTAGTAATTCATTTATTATGACTATTATTTAAGTTATAATACAACGCTACATAGTTCTGCGTTCTTTTAGGAATTTGTTAATTTATTCAATACTCCTTTTATGCCATCATACATGGTATTTCCTAAGTGCAACTTCGTTGCTTACGCTTATTCTTGGTAGTTCCTTGTAAAGCTATATTACAGCGCTTTCATTTGCGTTTCTTAACCCTTAACTATCGGCGCGCAACATAAGACGAGTATAATAAATCTGGACTATCTGGCGGCGCTCGACATAGGTCGTGCGGCAATTTCAGCACGTAATGTTGCTGAGAGAGAGACAAGTGGTGGCAGGAGAGTAGCGAGCGTATGACTGCTCCAGACCACCGCGGCGAACCTACTGACACGAATCTCACCTCCTCCCTCCCTCTCTCACTCGCTATATACGGAATTGTATGGGGAAAGTGCCGAATTACATGCTTTTTGCACTCGCGTTGCGCGGTTGTTGCAAGAAAACTAGCCATCATAAAAGGATCGTTATGGTGTCATTGGAAAGCTCTGTTTATGCCCTTTCAGGGATAGATACTTGTTTTACGCTCTGGGTCTTATTTAGGCATGAAAATGATCACGTAAACAGCCCTGTTTTGGCTAAAAACACCCCGCTGGGCGGTACATATAAATAAACCGCCTAGCCCGCTAATAAGGTGTTAAGTAGTTGGTTAATTTATTCCAATCTATATTAAATTATATTTGATCTATTCCGACTCAGTCACTATATTTACTGTGAATCTGATTTCCTCAACCTGTGTAATTTGACCTCATCTATGATCGAATATTATTTTTTGTGTCTCCTGTGGGAGATTATTCGCAATAACTCTTAGATAGTTGAATTCCGATTTAAACTATCTTTCCCTCTAGAATCAACTCAGATTCATATCTTTAGTCCCTGATTTTATATCGCATTAAAGTGAATTGTTATTTTCCGGGACCACAGTCCATCTGACCTATAGTCCCCAGGGCGGTACCTTTGAAGTCTCACCTGATTGTGACTTAATTGCTTTTGTCCACCGCGCAGACCGACGCGCAACCGAGCGATAAGTTCCATACCTTACTTTGCCTTTGTCAGAATAGTTCGCGTTAGACACTTGGCTCATATGTACTATTGTTAATGATTCTTGTTTATGTATACTGTATATGTATCTGTCCATCATTGCGTATTTTCTCTCTTCAATTACTATGTAAGTGACACACTGAAATTCACTAGAGAGTAAAACTTATTCAACTCTCTCAAGTCACATTGATATATTTACTTACTATTCCATATAATAGTGGAGTTAGTACCCCTATGGTATGTATTTTATGCCAATTGAATATATAAGAGTGTAATCTATCCTGTGTGTTTATTGTGTTGTTGATTGCCCGATTGAGTAAATATTTATCATATTCACGAAGTTCGATGTGTTCCTGTTGAGCACATTCTGAATCTAAGTATCCGAAGCCAAGATTTATAAAGAGATAATACTGAAGCGAGTTGGATTACAACCCGACATAACAAAAACAAATACATATATATATATATATATGTATGTATGTATGTGGGCCCCTGGTGGCCTCTTAACAGCCTAAGAGTTATTCTAGGGCTTAAGCAAACTTAAAACTGCACTAGAGAAAGTTTTGTGGTCTTGGCGGGTGGTCCGCATAACCAAAGAGAACAAGAACACACAGCCTGCCAGTCATGTGACTCCTGCTTGCAAGCTAGCCTAATGAAAGCTTTTATTGATTATCCTGAGTCCTAAACGATGCATGAAAGCAGACAACAGTGACTAAGGAATGGCTACAATGGTGAAATAAATCAGTAATTAATTATCAATAATCAATAAAATCAAAATTATCACATAATCAATAATCAACAATAATTTGTTGAACAAATTTAAACAGACCGTAGCCACGGCCGTCGATGCGGGGTTGCCACATTTGGACGATGCTCGGTATTTACCACAAACTCTCGGACGTTATTGGACCTTTAGTCGATGAAAATGGAGAATACACCAAAGACGAAGTACAAATGAGTAATGCCCTCAATACCTTCTTTGCATCAGTTTTTACAACAGAAGACCTCAGTGATATCCCTACACCATCGCCGATTCAGATTGATAATTCAGATGCTCTAAGCAATATCACCGTTACAGAGAGAGAAGTATTGAATTGTTTAGATAAACTCAAGGTAAATAAAACGCCAGGACCTGATACAATCTCGCCTAGAGTTCTAAAGGAAGCTAAGGATGAGCTCTCCAAACCACTGATTTTACTATTCAATAAATCTTTGCAGTCTGGAACTATGCCTGATCAGTGGAAGCTAGCCAACGTAACACCGATATTCAAAAAAGGCAGCAAATCCCTACCCAGTAACTATCGTCCAATTAGCTTAACCTCAGTTGTTTGTAAAATGCTAGAAACGGTCATACGAGACAGACTCGTAAATCACTTAGAGGAAAATAACATACATAAAGATACTCAACACGGCTTTCGTAAAAAACGTTCCTGTTTAACAAACCTCTGAGACTTCTTCCACGATATCCTCAACCTCTACGATGAGAGTAAAGCTGTAGATATTATATACCTTGATTTTCAAAAGGCCTTTGACAAAGTTCCCCACAAACGTTTACTGCTAAAACTAAAAGCGCATGGAATAATGGAATACAAGACGGTGTGTTGAAATGGATAGAAAATTGGCTCAGCAACAGAAAGCAAAGGGTAGTCATAAACGGTAAGGCATCTAAATGGACCAATGTAAGTAGCGGGGTACCCCAGGGATCGGTACTAGGACCAATTCTCTTTCTAATTTACATCAACGACATAGATGAGGGTCTCACCTGTACAATCTCAAAATTTGCTGACGATACAAAAATTGCAAATAGCGTACTCTCAAAAGAACAAGTTGACGATATGCAACACAATCTAGATAAATTGTCATGTTGGGCCCAAATTTGGCAAATGAGTTTCAATGCGGATAAATGTAAAGTACTACATATCGGATACCTAAATGAGAAAGCAAACTATTCGATGAATGGCACTCAGCTTAAGAATGTAAACAGAGAAACCGATCTGGGAGTAACAATATCGAGTAACCTAAAACCGAGTCAACAATGTTCAGAAGTTGTTAAGAAGGCAAACAAAATTGGCTTTATAGGCAGGTCATTTGAGCATAAATCCAAAGAAGTTATCCTAACCCTTTACAATTCCTTAGTCCGCCCTCTTCTGGAATACTGCGTTCAATCCTGGTGCCCTTATTACCAAAAAGATATAAACAAGCTAGAACGAGTTCAACGTAGAGTTACCAAAATGATACCTAGCCTAAAGAACAAACCATACGAAGAGCGTCTTAGAGAATTAAATCTATTTCCTTTAACCCAGCGCAGATTAAGAGGTGACTTAATTCAAGTGTTCAAAATCATCAAAGGCATCGACAATATGAACTGTAGTAAGTACTTCACTATCGACCAATCTAATTACACGCGGGGAAACGGTTGCAAAATTATTGGTAAATCTTGTAACTCGCACGAATCTAAGAATTTCTTCTTCAATCGAGTTGTCAACTTGTGGAATGGGCTTCCCCGAAACGTTATAGACTGCATCACCGTCGATTCATTTAAACTCCGCCTAGACAAATATCTCTCATTAAACCCGCGACTGACTGCGTTTGTAAATGAATAACTTTATTTTATCCCCCCCTCAGTTACTAACCAATCTGTCCTCTACTAACTTCCTAATCCTGCCACGGACATTAGTTCCAGGGCAGTAATTCCCTTTCCAATGTTCCCTTACCCACTCTAAACCACTGTTTGGACACTTGATCCTCGGTGTTTTGGAGGACAAGCAACCTAGAAGGGTCACTAGACCTGTTGTTGCTTGATTTCCTTTGTACTCCTTTGTACTCCTTTGACTTATTTCCCACCTCCCACAATAACCACTCAATGTACAGTATTCTAGTCTTTACCCATCGCAAAGCAACGCCCATATCTAAGGCGCCTAGTAACATAGTCGGCTAAGTTATGTATAGCACTGTGTTCCCGCACCCTCCTATAATCTGGGGAGACCAAGAAAGACCGAAAAATTCATCGACAATATGGTCGAAATTCCAATTGAATAACATTATCCAGCGGGCCGTGACGACCGTCATGCGGCCTTGTAAACGAACATAACTTACATTGTTTAGCCAGGAAGAAAAGTTATCTTGAATAATCATTTGTTTTGAGCTTAACTCTTCATTACCAATATTGAACATGTTACACCAAAATACTTACCTGTGGCACTCGTTTGCGCCGTTAACCTTCCTTTCTCGATTTTCGCGTTGTGCATGGCACTTTACCGTTTTGGTACTGTGCGTACACAAATCGTCCAATGGTAGCCATTTCTGAGAAACACTGGGTACACAAGTGGGAAATAGTAAAGCAATGTGAAGTCAGTGATATATATATATATATATATATATATATATTTGTTGGAAATGTTTCGTATTAATAATAATGTCAACATTTACCCGGAGAAAATTGCAGTCAACGTTTTCTATGTCAGAATTCCTTTGAGTAAACAAGACAATACTATAATTGGTGAAATGTACAGACTTTAGGCTCCATTTAAAAAAAAAAATCAAGTCAATAGCTTGATTTGTTTAAGAGTTGTGGCATTCTGAACACTGCAAAACTTTGACTGCATTTTTCTCCTATTTAATTGTTTGGCACTTAGCCAACTATGTTACTAATCACCTCATTCTGCCTCTGGTATGTATATAAACTTGGTTAGGCATATTATTTGCAGACCTATGAGTATCGGCAAATGCCGAAATATGGGAGTAAGCACCGATTCCTAGGCTTTCGTCGCCATATTGATCGCCTAATTATTTTCATCATAAAAACTGAACCCCTTGGTCTAGAGAGTTCTAGTTTTCACCCACCACAAGATAACAACGACAACTGCCGCTGGATATATATATATATATATAACCTAGGTGAGGCAATTTCTTGGCGTATTTATAAGCGCGCCAATATCCTGAGAATTGGCCGATTCAGCCGGATCAGGCACTCGCAGGAAAATATAAAGATGTGAGGGCCCGTGGTACGAGGGTTAAACAATGTTAATTAGTTTTTGAAGACTCAAGGTATTAAAGGGGAAACAGCCAAATCAATCAACCATCATCTTCCTAATCTGAACAACATGTGTCTAATGATAGCCAGAATAGACTACATTGTCAAAATGCATTATGATTCTCAAGGGGTTAACCCTATCTGCACTGGCGACGTTTGTTAATTTTATTCTAGCTATGTTTAGAGGATTTTGTGCAATTTAAGGACTTGTGGTAGTAAAATGGGTTGAGTGAGCTAGTTTGAAGCCTGTTAATCTCTGGAGGCCCTTTAGATAATGAATACAATCATCTAATAGTATCCAGAATATTGTTATCAGGACGTCACGGGTACAGAAGGGGTTAAGCCGTGATCACCTAACCTGGTAATTTGTGCAGTCAGTGTATCTATGGAAGGCTACGGAAATCCTCCTTGTTCGTCCATGTTTCTACCGTCTCTCTCTCTCTCTCTCTTCGCCTTTGATCCCCCCACCCCCTCCCCCTCCCCCCAAAAAAAGGTATTTTGTGAGGGGTGTGAGTTAGCTTCGTTATCGGGCAGTGTGTGCGTGTGTGGGTGGAGGGTGGTGGGGGTGGGGGGGCATCCAATATAGTGTAGTAGGCCTGATGGAAGAGCCGCCCATCTACCACGATACTATTACCTGGACCTTTAAATGCAGGGAATGGTTGAAACAAGAGAATTAGAAAATGACAGGAATGAATGAAGGAAGTTTGTTAGAGAGAGTATAGGTAGGTCTCTGGATTATTTAAGTGGCAAACCTGGAAGGTTTTTTATCTCAGATGTTGACGTGAAGAGAACTTGTCCGGAATTATAACATCAGAGGTGAAGCCAGTCATTTCCGGGGTTGATGAATGATCGGTGTTTCTCAATGCTTGTGTATTTGCTTTTTGTGGGCGAACTGTTATGTGTGTTCTTCTCCTGCTACCTCTTTTTCGTTTCTTCTATCTCTTGCTTATCCTCCCTATCCCTTGTGGGAGTAAGAGCTGGCAACTGACTGACTGACTGACATCCAGATTTCTTCTATCTCTTGCTGATCCTCCCTATCCCATGTGGGAGTAAGGGCTGGCAACTGACTGACTGACTGACATCCAGATTTCTTCTATCTCTTGCTGATCCTCCCTATCCCTTGTGGGAGTAAGGGCTGGAAACTGACTGACTGACTGACATCCAGATTTTCACTTAATGATTGTTTTCCTCTGGATCCCTTTCTCCCTATTGCTTTATTATGGGTCCGTGTGTGTCAATGGGGGGCCGGCCAATATAGTGTACTAGGCCTGATGGAGAACCGAACAATATTATTAGCTGCTAGACCTTTCTGCATCAGTCCCCTTTCTCTCTCACGTCTAGACATAAGAAATCCCTAACAATTCCCTAACACTGTAACTACACAATCAATAGCATCCAAATATAAAAATTGTAATGATGTTTCCTGGAGGAAATCGACATAATCACAATTCAATTCCAGAACAGTATAAAGAAACTAAATTGCAAAAATGATAAGTCCTGGTCAAATATCCACACCAAACATTAATCTAAAATTCGCTTACGAGGTCACCAAACAATCGAGGAAAATAAAAAAATCCAATATATTTAAACGTGGTTGCTGAGATCATAACAAATGTGATATTCAGTTCAGTTCACTGAGGTTCTGCCGAGTTCGCCTAAGGTAACATAGTTTGCAGGGGAAGAATATTTATAGGCTCCCTGGTGTACGCTAGACGGCAGCGTCTTACTGACCCAGGATATTTACCAAATCAGTGCGTGGACAACGTTGCTGCCATCATCACTATCAACAACACCAGGTTAGAAGGACAAGAAAATACCTGGACCAGAGTACCAACGCACCCTTCGTCTACGCCTGTACCTGAACATTTCCCGGAGTGCCGACAGACGGCCCCTCTAGGCCCCACGAGAAAGGACCACGACTAATCAGAAGAAGGGGAAACTATTCCAGCCGAATGGACCAAGATAAGGCAGTTAAGTACGACACTAGACAATCTTGGCACAAAGACATAATTGTTTCCAAGTTCGATACTGGGGCCTTGGTCCAAAAACAAGGCAGGCTTCCCTCGATCCCAAGACAAGAAAGTGAAGAGTGTTTTGGTCAGCCCGCTGCGTTCTAGACCAGCAATTCCGATAGATTTGTTGGTCAAGTCGCTACGTTCGATACTAACCAGTACGACACCAGGAAGTGGAATAGACAGAAGGAAGTTGAAGCCCGACGTCGCTCATCCCTCTGGCCAACATCAACTTGCGTGCAAGCCATTACCTGGCGTTACTAGTGGTACACTAGCTAGTCTCCAAGCCCAACACCACCACCAAAAAGAAATTGCTATTGGTAAGATACCTAGCCTTCAAGCTGGAAAACAAAACGAGAAGAGAGGGAGCACCCGCCAACGAAAATCCAGTTCAAGCTGGGAACGAGAGAAAACAGACAGAAAGAAAAGTTGAAGCGAAAAGCCACAAGGCAGGTCCTTAACTCCCTCTCCGACGCCAAGGATAGCATTAAAATGAAATCACTAATTAATTTGTTTCTATCTGGGAGACCCTTCTGCCTCCAAGTAATTTGTCCCTTCTGGGAAAACAAAAAACACCCTCCCTTTCCTTGTATATTTGCTAAATAATGTTTATAGAATCATAGTCGGGCATCCTAGCTAGATATAATATTAAAGATTAATCATCGAAATGTAATGTACTATCACTCCAACACCCGCTCGCACATACTTAAAATATTTGGTGATTGTTCTGGAATATATGTATTTTTTAATAGTAAAACCAGAAGAAAATATCATCAAGAGAGCTACTGTATTTGGAAACCAGAACACTCGTGAGCCACAGTAACTAGACTTCTTTCGCTAGAAATCCGACTCTATGATATAACTAGCCAAGACAGCCGATTTTACTATTTTCCAAGTGTATGAATTAAATTTATTTAGTAGGCTACATTCCACCTTGATTTAATGTAATAGTTCACTGAACCCAAGAATTCAAATATTCATATAGTTCCACAAATTCCTCTGACCACGTATTCCTACTAAGCTATTTTATTAGTGATTTCAGTATATAATAAAAGCAAAGTTTCAGAAGCACCGTAATATCAGATGTGCTTTGCCTCATTCAAAAGTCTAATAACACCATATTAAATATGTATTGTATAATTACATCAAGCACGCGTAGTACCCATCTACGGTATTTAAACAAAGCGTACTGTGACGCACCCCAGTGCTGTGCAACGCAACCTGATTGTACTCCTTGGTACTCGACTGTACTGCCCGTGATCTGGCTACCGTCAGCCGCAATGTATATTGAGTGTGACAACTTATAACTATGTTCTTTGTATCTCTGCAAAGGTCTCGTCATGTGCTAACCAGTGGTGGGTTTTGTTTTAAGCCATGTCGAGACCTTCCATTTAATATGTAGTATCAATAGAGAAGTTGATAGATAGGATAATGGGAGTTCAGAGAGAGAGAGTGAGTTAGGCTTCAGAGCAAGAGGGTAGCAACGCGCTGCCGGGTGGTTGCCAGACGTATGGACTGGTTGGCAGCCTTGCGCTTATAGCTAGGCGCGATAGGGTTGGTAGTCCATTGTTGCCTGCCTGGGCTGGGCCCATGTTGTCGTACAGCACACTGCCTGGAGGTTGGCTGCGTGTTCTATGATCAGGTTGCCTAGAACCTTTGAGATTCTAACATCCCTAGCTCTCTCTCCCAACTTCTCACGGTTGCACTCTTTCTCTCTGACGACATTACTCTCATTTCATTCTTCTCTCTATTTAAATGCATAACCTTCCCTTGAGGTCCTAAAGGAGTTTCAGCACTCACCTCTCGTATTACTCTTAGGACAAGGATATATTTACATGTATTAGATTTAAGGGGTTAATGTGAACAGCGATCTTCTTGATGAGGATAGTTGGTGAACGTTCTACATGTTCACGAGTTATATGCCCCGCTCATCATCCCATTTGTGACTAGACTGGTGCCATGTGTAAGAGCCCGACCATGCCCAGGAGTTGTCTGTAGAGGGACGAGGACTTAGCCTTGATTTGCATACCGAGCCAGGAGCGAGTGTAGCACCCGAGACTACAGCTCGCTCGTAGTGCCGGTATAGTAGAGTAACGTAATTTATCTGTCCTTGTGTTCTCTACAGTCTTCTCCTGGGTTCTCGCTTTCGGTGCTGGGACTCGTTGTTCCTGTGACTTGGCCTGCTAGCTAGAACACATGGGGATGATGAGTGGGATATATCTTTATTTTACTATGCATTGCAGCTCTCTTTAAGTATATATCTATAACACTTTACAATACACATTACTCACACACAAGACAACACTATTAATACTTTCATGTATCAATTAACTGCACTGTCGTTTTGCTGCTGTGTCCGGAGTTCTGTTGCGTAGGGCGCATACGGACTCGGAGGGGAGACAGAGTGAGAGAAGCGAAGTAGCCTATGCGGTAGTAGGCTACCGGCGCAGTACTGTTGCCTGCAACCTTTTAGTTATTCCCAGTATAGATTCATTATTATAATAAGTGACTACTGTTTATGTTCCTCCCATGTGTATTATTAGGTATCTACTGGATCATGAACATCTTGTATGCTACATGCTAGTGAATGTTAGTAGGGGACAGTTAGTGTAGTGCACGCGCTTTCAAGTAGGCGTGTACATTTGTCATTTAGCATTTCACTGTCATACCTTTAGCCTGCTTCTATTCTACATTATTAGAGGCTTAATATTAACGTAGTTTCTTGAGTATTGCATTTCTTTAGTAATAACGTAACCTATAAATGTCTGAGGGAGTTTAGCCTCATAGCCTACCCCTGTTGTACACTTTCGCCGAGTTAAGGTACCTCGTTACCGTAGACGATAACTCTGTAGGGCGTTGGTGCTTTTGTTGTCTGGAGCATATAGTATTTGGGACTGGAATCGAGCGTGTCGTTGTCACTTAAGCCATTTCTGTCCTACGATCAAGAATCCCGAATATGTATTGCCGATCCAGCCGTAACAAAATGGCGACCTTGCACAAGATTCAGTAGTATCCTATCACATGTTTTTTGGAGAACTATTCTATGCTACCTAGTAGAGCTGGCTAGAATTTTCTTGCATATTGGAGGAATTTTTATTGTGTCATTATTGTATTGGTGGACTTGCAGATTGTTTCGTTAGGTGTCTAGAGTAGAGTCATTCAAGCATCTTTAACATTTTGTGAGTCGAGACTGCAATTAGTAATAAGCACTTTTTTTGTTTATGAACAGCAATTGTATAACCAGCACTATGTCTAATGACTCATCATTTACGGGGGAGGATAACACGGTACAGCCTAGTGACCAGCAAGTACAGCAGATATTTAGGGAGGGGAGTGTTATAAGTGGAGAGAGGGATGCCCGGGCATTTTTGCAGACACCTTTGACCGAACAGCGCCTGCAGGCTATTGATTGTTACGGTCTTCGCTGTTTAGCCACGGTTTTGGGGCGGGACTGTCCTGACAGTTGGCCCAAGAAGAATTTGGTGGCATGTTTGTTGGGTGATGGCGATGGGGCGGTGGGTGGAGTGGGGTCTTGGGGGGTTCCCTCCAAGCCTCCATTCCACTCTACCCCTGAGCTGGGCCCTCAGCCAGCGAGTCTTAGCACGATGCAGCAGGAGGGTTCTCAATGGCAAGCTGGCTTACCCGTAAACACGTCTCGGTGTGGATCCCCCATTTTGTGCTCTCCCCCCCCAGGCCTGTCTCCTGAGATGTTATTTCAGCTAGAACTAGCTAAGCTTAAGTTGCGAGAGAGTCAACAGGCTAGTATAGAACGGATTAAGCTGCAGGAGACTCAGATACAACAGGCTAGTATAGAACGGATAAAGCTGCAGGAGACTCAGATACAACAGGCTAGTATAGAACGCATAGAGTTTGCTAGAATCCAAGCCAATCAGGATGCAACCAGGTACCAGGCTGAAATGGATGTCGAGAAGTCTAGAGTAGAGACCACGGGGCGTCATCTCGGTGGTGGGCACCGGGTTACAGACTCACTTTCGCATTTAATTAAGTTAGTACCCGCATTTGATGAGACAGCAGTGACTGAATTTTTTGCTCGTTTCGAAAAGAAGTGTCGTGAGTATGACTGGCCGGAGGTTAAATGGGCAGTATTAGTTTCATCACGTCTAGTGGGTAAGGGGTTGAAAGCCTACGATGCACTGTCACTGGACGAGAGTGTCGTGTATGGACTGGTGAAGGAGGCTGTGCTCCGGGCCTACGAACTGCAACCCGAAACTTATAGATTGAAGTTCCGTGGCGTGAATAAGAAGAGCGACGTCAGTTTTATGGAGCACGCACGGGACTTAACAGATGCATGTAATAACTGGTTTCGGTCCGAGCACGCAGAGTCGGCTGAGGAAATTAAGCAACTTTTCTATCTGGAACAGTTTTACAAATGTACTGGAACCGATCTAACGCTGAACATTAAGGAAAAATGTCCCAAGACAGTAGAGGAGGCTGCCAAGATGGCAGACCTCAGATTATCATTGATTCGTGGTTGCGGTGCCGCTCAGAGGGCTGAGTCAGGGCAGAAGGGGCGCTATACCCACCCACCAGAGTTTTCGATAATAACAAATCCTATGACACACATAACCACACTAAAAGCATTGCACCTAATAACACCAACAAACACAAGCCTCTCCCGTTTACTAAAGGTCAGGCCCCTTCTTCGCCCGCACAAGGGAAGAAGCCCATTGGGGATGTGAAATGTTACAAATGTCAGAAGCTAGGCCATTATTCACGTGAGTGCCCTAGTAACACTCCCGCTAAGCCGGTGTCATTGGTTCACAGTATCGGTGTGTCTCTGAAGGCTGCAGCAACTGCCCGGGGTAGGTTGTCAGCAGCTGAGGCACACGCGGTAAAGAAGCGTACGGAAGGCTCGACACCTGTCCGGGACACTTTCTGTAGCCATCGGGGACACGGGTTTGTGAGCTGGGGGAGTGAACTACGGAGGGTTGACTTGTTGAGGGATACGGGGGCTTCGCAAACTTTGTTGAGGAACTTCACAGGGAAACCGATAAATGCGGCCAGAGTTGTTGTGGTGCAGGGTATAAATGCTACGAGGTCATACCCACTTGTGAGGTTGGAGTTGAGAGTGGGAGAGGTGTGCAGGGAGCTGGATGTAGGGATCGTTGAGTGTTTGCCAGTTGAGGGCGTCGACCTTCTTCTCGGCAACGACTTTGCGGTACCCACTTCCGGGACTCCACCCTTAGTCGTTGCCGATAGGGCGGCCGACGTGGATGGTGAGAATCGGGAAGGGGTTGGGAGGTGCCAACAGGATGAGATGGCCTGTGTGGTAACCCGATCTCGCTCTGCGGCTCCTGCACAGCCTAGCACTCAACCTCGGGGACAGTGGAGGAAGGATCAGGAGAAGGTTGCTAAGGGCAGGAAAAGGGACATTGATTCTGCTGCACTTCTCGGTGATTCGGTACTTGGACCTATAATAAACACGGGAGTTGACTCTGGCCCAGAGATGGTGTGTAACAAGGCAGAGTTGGGTAAGACTTCGCGTGAGGCAAGAGCTGTAGCGAGAGCCACTAAGGCAGTAGAGCCTACTAGCCGGGGTAATGTCTTATTACAAAACCATCTTGATGCATTGACGCCCGGGGACATTAGTGAGCAGCAGCTGCAAGACGCTAGCCTAGCTCGTTATAGTAATGGTGCCATAGAGTTGGAGGAAGATGGGGATGCGAAGCCGGGAGATTTCTTTAGGCTCAACAGGATATTGTACCGCAGATTTTTAGACCCCAAATCGAAGTGGGAGGGCGGTGCGAGGGTAGTAGACCAGGTGGTTGTTCCAAATAAGTATAGAGAGTCCTTATTGTGTCAGGCGCATGATGTGCCGGTGGCGGGTCATTTGGGGGTAACAAAAACATTGGCGGCATTGGGCAGGTTTTTCTGGTGGCCTGGGGTCAAGGCTGATGTCTGTGCATGGGTGGCTGGGTGTGCGACCTGCCAGACAACGGGGAAGCCTAACCAGACAATCCCGAAGGCACCTTTGTTTCCCATACCTGTCACCGGGCCTCCGTTCAGCAAAGTTGTAGTAGATTTGGTTGGCCCTTTCCCGCCTACTAGTAGTGGCAATAAATTCCTGTTGACAATCATGGATGTGGCTACGAGATACCCGGACGCATACCCCATGAGAAACGGCTCGGCAAAGGCAGTTGTTAAAAACTTATTATTGTTCTGTTCCCGTTATGGATTTCCACGTGAGGTGCAGTCAGACCAGGGGAGCAATTTTACATCCAAATTGTTCAAGCAAACCCTTCAGTTGCACGGTATATGTTCTGTAGTGTCGTCAGCCTACCATCCCGAGAGTCAGGGAGTCTTGGAGCGGTGGCACTCGACCCTGAAGAGTATGCTACGCTGTTACTGTGCAGAACATGACACTGATTGGGATTTGGGTCTGCCGTATGTTCTGTTCGCTGCACGTGAAGTCCCAGGAGAGAGCCTGGGGTTCAGTCCAAATCAGCTAGTCTTTGGCCATAATGTGAGAGGACCTTTAAGTATGGTGAAAGAGATCTGGGAGGGCGAAGAGAAGCCGGGGTCTGTACTTAAATATGTCCTTGAGAGCCGGGAGAGACTTATAGGTTGCATGGCAGCGGCAGGTAATAACTTGGTTAATGCACAGGCGGTCATGAAGCACCAGTATGACGCCAAAGTGAAGCTTCGGGAGTTTTCGGTGGGTCAGGAGGTAATGTTGCTTTTACCTTTGCCTGGACACCCCCTTTCTGCCAAGTTCATTGGGCCGTATGTGGTGGCTAAGAAACTGTCCGACCTTGATTATCTCGTTGCAACACCTGACCGTAGGAAAAAACATCAGTTATGTCATGTTAACCTCATGAAAGAGTATGTGAGACGCCCCTCAGAGCCTCTCACTGTCCCTGTGCTGGCCTGCAGCGGCCAGGGTGGAGAAGGAGGTGGGGACAGTCATGCTGCTGAGGAGGATAGCTGGGACTGTGTCATTTCCGCGGAACAGTGGGCGGGGAATACTGAACAAGAGGCTAGGCAAGTTGTAAGTCACCTGCCTGAGCACCAGGGTGCTGCTGTCCTAGGCCTGTTCAGGTCATACCCCTCTGTTTTCGCCGAACACCCAGGTCTCACTACTCAGGTAACGCACGACGTGGACGTCGGTGATAATGTGCCCTTCAAGTCAGTGCCCTACCGTGTGCCCCCGGTAAAGTTGCCAGCTTTACGGGAGGAGTTAAAGTACATGGTTGAGAGAGGGATGATCACTGAAGGTTATGTGAAGTGGACATCACCCGTCACGTTGCAGCCAAAACCTGACGGCAAGGTGCGGTTCTGCATAGATTTTCGTAGGATAAATGGCTTGACCACTACCAACCCTTACCCTTTGCCTCGAGTTGACGACAGCGTGGACAAGATAGGGAATGCAAAGTACCTTACTAAAATTGATCTTGTAAAAGGCTACTGGCAAGTACCCCTGTCGGACCGAGCTAAGCAAGTTTGTGGTTTTGTGGTAGATGGCAAGACCTACCAATGTAACGTAATGCCTTATGGGCTTAAGAACGCACCTGCCACGTTTCAGAACCTGATGAACGATATTTGTGACGAAATCCCTAACTGCACGGTCTACCTTGATGACGTGATAGTATATGATGACGATTTTGAAAATCACCTAAGGCACTTAGAGACCCTGTTTAGGAAGTTGCACGATGCTGGGCTGGTGGTGAACCTGAGGAAGTGCGAGTTTGTAAAGGCTACTGTGCAGTATCTTGGCTTTGTGGTCGGGTTAGGCCGGGTGTGCCCCCCCCTGAGCAAGATACAGGCTATCAATATGTTTCCCAGGCCCACCACTAAGCGCCAGGTCATTCGGTTCCTAGGTATGATAGGCTATTATAGGCGCTTCATCCGGGGATACTCTACTGTCTTAGCACCGTTAACTGATCTACTGTCGAAGTCAGTGAAGTTCTGTTGGGCTGCGGAGTGTCAGAGGGCTTTCGACCTAGTCAAGCACCTGCTGTGTACACATCCGATTTTGAGGGCCCCAGACTTCTCCAGGAGTTTTCAGCTGGCGACTGATGCCAGCGGTGTGGGTGCCGGGGCAGTGTTACTGCAGACTGATTCCGAGGGCTTGGAACACCCAGTGAGCTTCTTTTCTCGCAAGTTTAATTCGGCACAAAGGAATTACTCGACTATAGAGAAGGAGCTTCTGGCTATCGTTTTGTCGCTCAAACATTTCGAAGTTTATGTTCCAGCCTACGGCCCGGTAGTGACGATTTATACGGACCATCATCCCTTGAAATTCCTAAATCAGTTTCACAATCGGAATATGCGGTTGACCAGGTGGTCCCTAATGCTCCAAGAGTATAATCTCAACATTCAGCATATTGCCGGGAGTGAGAACGTGATAGCAGATTGTCTATCAAGGGTTGATGATCCAAGATAGTCGTGCACGGTGTGTGGGTTGAGCAGGAGTAAAATTAGGCTATCATAACGCCGTCCAAAAAGATTATAAAACAATCAAATAAACGAGAAAACTCTTTCTTTTTTTTTAGTTTTGTAAGTCTTTATTGTTGTAGCATGATGCATGCGATATTGTGTTTTATGTATAATTCACACTTCAGTTGTTGTGCAATTTTTGCAATTAGTGGCAGCTAAGGGTAGCAGGTCGGTTGGTTGCCTGTCAGATTTTGATAATGCTTCTAAGGTCGATTATCTAAAATCTTGGGGGGGCTGTGACGCACCCCAGTGCTGTGCAACGCAACCTGATTGTACTCCTTGGTACTCGACTGTACTGCCCGTGATCTGGCTACCGTCAGCCGCAATGTATATTGAGTGTGACAACTTATAACTATGTTCTTTGTATCTCTGCAAAGGTCTCGTCATGTGCTAACCAGTGGTGGGTTTTGTTTTAAGCCATGTCGAGACCTTCCATTTAATATGTAGTATCAATAGAGAAGTTGATAGATAGGATAATGGGAGTTCAGAGAGAGAGAGTGAGTTAGGCTTCAGAGCAAGAGGGTAGCAACGCGCTGCCGGCCGGGTGGTTGCCAGACGTATGGACTGGTTGGCAGCCTTGCGCTTATAGCTAGGCGCGATAGGGTTGGTAGTCCATTGTTGCCTGCCTGGGCTGGGCCCATGTTGTCGTACAGCACTCTGCCTGGAGGTTGGCTGCGTGTTCTATGATCAGGTTGCCTAGAACCTTTGAGATTCTAACATCCCTAGCTCTCTCTCCCAACTTCTCACGGTTGCACTCTTTCTCTCTGACGACATTACTCTCATTTCATTCTTCTCTCTATTTAAATGCATAACCTTCCCTTGAGGTCCTAAAGGAGTTTCAGCACTCACCTCTCGTATTACTCTTAGGACAAGCATATATTTACATGTATTAGATTTAAGGGGTTAATGTGAACAGCGATCTTCTTGATGAGGATAGTTGGTGAACGTTCTACATGTTCACGAGTTATATGCCCCGCTCATCATCCCATTTGTGACTAGACTGGTGCCATGTGTAAGAGCCCGACCATGCCCAGGAGTTGTCTGTAGAGGGACGAGGACTTAGCCTTGATTTGCATACCGAGCCAGGAGCGAGTGTAGCACCCGAGACTACAGCTCGCTCGTAGTGCCGGTATAGTAGAGTAACGTAATTTATCTGTCCTTGTGTTCTCTACAGTCTTCTCCTGGGTTCTCGCTTTCGGTGCTGGGACTCGTTGTTCCTGTGACTTGGCCTGCTAGCTAGAACACATGGGGATGATGAGTGGGATATATCTTTATTTTACTATGCATTGCAGCTCTCTTTAAGTATATATCTATAACACTTTACAATACACATTACTCACACACAAGACAACACTATTAATACTTTCATGTATCAATTAACTGCACTGTCGTTTTGCTGCTGTGTCCGGAGTTCTGTTGCGTAGGGCGCATACGGACTCGGAGGGGAGACAGAGTGAGAGAAGCGAAGTAGCCTATGCGGTAGTAGGCTACCGGCGCAGTACTGTTGCCTGCAACCTTTTAGTTATTCCAAGTATAGATTCATTATTATAATAAGTGACTACTGTTTATGTTCCTCCCATGTGTATTATTAGGTATCTACTGGATCATGAACATCTTGTATGCTACATGCTAGTGCATGTTAGTAGGGGACAGTTAGTGTAGTGCACGCGCTTTCAAGTAGGCGTGTACATTTGTCATTTAGCATTTCACTGTCATACCTTTAGCCTGCTTCTATTCTACATTATTAGAGGCTTAATATTAACGTAGTTTCTTGAGTATTGCATTTCTTTAGTAATAACGTAACCTATAAATGTCTGAGGGAGTTTAGCCTCATAGCCTACCCCTGTTGTACACTTTCGCCGAGTTAAGGTACCTCGTTACCGTAGACGATAACTCTGTAGGGCGTTGGTGCTTTTGTTGTCTGGAGCATATAGTATTTGGGACTGGAATCGAGCGTGTCGTTGTCACTTAAGCCATTTCTGTCCTACGATCAAGAATCCCGAATATGTATTGCCGATCCAGCCGTAACAGTACCCTTTAGAGAGCACGGGACTGTACCTTTCAGCTCAGATTCAACTAAATTGTAATGTCAATAACTTTGTGATTTTTTTCCTGTAACTCAACTAAACATAAATCCCTTTTCTATTGTGAATGTAAATTGTACTTGTACCTTTGTATTGTTGTAATATAATTGTGTGGCCCATTATTAATTTGTGTATAAATAAAGCTGTCATATTGTACCTTTCGTAAATAATGCCTTGTGTGTAATCGTAAGTATAAGGTCCTATATTCTTCCTATTAGAGAACTAACTCAATTACCAGATTTGCTGTAGCAAATTACATTACTTGAAGTTGTTACTGGTTCCTTTGAGCAAGTTGATTAACATATGGGTGCTAAGCTCCCCGGTGGTCTAGTGTCTACGGTGTTGGAGTGCTGCACTCTGGCCTGGGTTCGAACCCTGGCTGGATCATATCACAACAATATTAATAGGCTCTCCTGGCAGCCAAAGGATGGCCTTACCCTCTTCTGTACCGTCGACATCCTTTTCATTTTTTCTGGCTGCTAATAATGACTATTATTCAGTTTAGGAAGGATCTCTAGTAATTATAAGGCTTTAAACTACCTCAGTCAACTCTTTTAACTACCCCATATCCTTTCTGAGCTGCATAACATCGTCTATATATAGCTAACATTAGTTAGAACAGACGTCGCTGGTAGAGTCGCACTACTAAGTGATATCTCGGCACCAAGTATGTTTTGATCAATAATTGGTATCAGCAATATCTAAGTTTCATTTCTTTATATCGAGTGAGATATGGAAACATGTTCCTAGACTTCCCCACCCTATTCAACATCTGACAGACATTAATACAGCACAGAGCAAGCCAAACGTAATGACAGCTGGGACATGACTTATTAACGTGACTGTAAACAGAGGGTTAGTTTGGGTGTATGTCCTGTTGGGGATCTCCAGGAGCATAATATTACTTGGTACACTATTAAGCAATAATCTAACAATAAATAACATATCTGGACACGTAAATACGAAGCCTGTTATTATATCACAGTGCAATTATACCAAAATATACCAAAGACATCTAACCTAACCAATGCAGGCCTAATTAGAACTAACAGATATCCAATACACAACAAAAGTATAAGGACATGTCGAAGGCTTATTGTGAATGTTTAACCAATAACTTACAAAAACTATATAAGTGCACTCCACTCACCAACTCTCTGCAATCTCTCTCTCTCCGCCGCAATGTTGCATCTCTCTCGCTATTATAATAATCAGTGTTCCTCAGAGCTATCCCAGTGCATACCACCTCCTTTACGTAGGGCACGTGGTACCCGTCTTGCAACTCAATCCCACCCCTACTCTGTGCAACTCTCCAACCCAAGAGTGAAACGTTACTCTCAAACTTTCTTCTACTCAACAGCTGAGCTCTGGAACTCTCTCCCAGAATCAGTTTTTCCCACTTCCTATGACTTAAATTGCTTCAAACTCCGTGTGTCCAGGCATTTTGGCTCGAACGTCCCTTGATTTTTGCCCTGTCACTCTTTAAACTATGGGGGAGGCACTCGCTATAGGCAGTTATGCCTTTTGCCTCCCCCAATCACATAGAAAAAAAATAAAAAATAAACACCAGAATGGTTATATATATATATATATATATATATATATATATATATATATATATATATTTTCTTTAATACATACGAGGTTGAAAGAAATGGCAATTTCTGCGTTGGAAATTTTATTATATATATATATATATATATATATATATATATATATATATATACCGGTATATATATATACAGTATATACAATTCGTTGATTCGAAATTCACTATCACCATCGCTTACTATTGACTGGACGGAAATTCTAGTTTCTGGGAATTCATGATAGGACCTTGAGCGGTTCTATTGTTGAGCACTTGCAAGTTCTGGGCTGTGTGGAACTGACTTTACAATAGATATTGTATAATAGTTTTGTAGTCCAGAGATACATACTTCCATTGTAGAACTGTAATTTCAATAGATACCGGTCGTGTATAATAGTTGTGTAGTTCAGAGATACATACTTCCATTGTATAACTGACTTTTCAATAAATAGTATATATACCTTTGTAGTCCAGAGATATACAGTGCATCCATTACTAGAAATCGGTGAAGTCCATGAATATTACCTCCCCCCCCTCCTCTCTACCGTCGACGTATTCTTAATAATATATGTTATGCTATATTTAGACGATTTTGTGCAGTTTAAGAAGGATCTGTAGTATAAAAGAGGGTTAAGTGAGATAGTTCGAAGCCTGTTAAATGCTGGAGGCCCTTTTCAAGCTGAACAAAATCGTCTAACAGTAACCAAAATACAGTTATATAGACGCCGCCAACAAATAAGGGGTTGATGATGGGCCAGAAATTATGGCATCCGAGTGTACAGTCGGCCAAATGAGTGATGACTTGACACCAAGTATATTTTGGTCAATAATTGGTATGAGCAATATCTAAACTTGGTTTATTCTTTTCGAGTGGATATGCAAACATGTTCCCACACTTACCCACCCTATTCAACATCTGACAGACATTAATACAGCACAGATCGGTCTAAACGTAATGAGGGCTGAGACATGACTTACCATTGCACTGCCATACTATCATCTTCCTCCGACACATTACTTCACCCCCAAATTATGCGATTGATTTTTAAGTGGCCCGCTTAAGGGATTTTTTTTTCTGGACACCCTTCTCCCACATGCTTTGCCCCATTAGTTTTAGGATAATAAGAGGTCTGACACATAAGTGTCGAGATTTTAAGACCTTTCACCCCTTTTCTTTGTCAATATTAACACTCCGTGTCATTTACGTGTCAAATTTTTCCTGGCAAGCGATATTGAACTTGTAATTTAGGATGGACGTGTTACATATTTCTACCAAAAAAAAAAAAAAAAGTAAATATATATATAAATATATATATATACTGCAGGGAATAGCAAGGTTATGGTCTTTGAAAGGGGTGAAGTCACAGAGTGTGAGGTGAAGCTGAACGGTCAGGCTATGGAGATCGTCAACTCTTTTAAGTATCTGGGCAGTGTGTTGAGTAAAGATGGGACTATGGATGCAGAAGTGCGGGAGAGGGTACAACAGGGGAAGAGGGTTGTAGGAACGCTAAAAGCAGTAACAAGAAATAGGGTGGTCTGTATGGAAGTGAAGAAGTCCTTGCATGACAGTGTGGTAATCCCGACACTGACTTACGGAAGCGAAGCATGGACGTTGGTTGAGAGACTCGGACCAAGAGTGAGAGCAGTAGAAATTAATTACTTAAGGAGTGCGTGCGGAGTTACATGTAGGGATAGACACTCCGCACATGTAGGGATAGACAGACTAATGAGGAAGTAAGGAGGAGATGTGGTGTGGAGGTAGATGTGCTGGAAAGTGTGAAAAGGAACAACTTGAGATGGTTCGGCCATATGGAACGTATGGAAAGTGAGAGAATGACTAAGAGGGTGTACGAGAGCGAGGTGGAGGGACAGAGAGGGAGAGGTAGACTGAATGAGAGGTGGAAGGATGGAGTGAGGAAGTAAATGAACGAAGGCGGTGCTGGTTGGGGGGAGGGGCGTCGACTGACTGGGAACAGAGGTGCGTGGGGGCGGTTCGTTCGTGGCCACCCCTTCGGGGATCACGGCGTCAGACAATAGATAGATTATATATATATATATATATATATATATATATATATATATGTATATATATATATATATATATATACTGTATATACCGGTACTGTATATATATAGGCAATCTAGAAGGGGGATCTTGTTGATGATTTATAAAAGTTTGATGGAGGTCTAGGGAGGGAAAAAATAAATAAATATATAAATGAGAAAGTCTCCCAAAATATAAACCTTCCCCACTTAACCCTTATCTACAGAAGTTAGATTTCGCCTTCCAAGAACACCCCCCCCTCCCCCCCCCCCCCCCCCCCCCGAGATTAGTTGTCCTCCTCCCCTATACCGTATAGTGTCCCCACCTATCTGTGAGGCGGGAAACTAGTGGCCTCAAGTGTCCGGCATATAGACATTCTCTTATTAATTATTCCGGGCGCGATCGACCACCTCTCTCGCGGAAATTAGACGATAGAGCTATGTGTACAGTCCCGATCAATATTGACCTTGCCACATATTCTCTTTTCCCATAATCTGCGAGACTTTGATATCATTTTAGTGGCATATTTTAACTTTAATATATTTTTCCTTCTACAACTGCGCGAGTCTGAAGCACCCTTAAATAACATAATTTAACTTTTTCATTAAAATATTAGCTGATTGCCATTTCTCTGTAACGAACCATCAACTTCCTCAGATTAATTTCAGATTCTCATCAGGTGCAGATAATGTTGTGTCTGCTGGTATGTGGACTTTGAACAGCTATGCACATACAGTATTAATCCTTCAGTAGGTAATGTCTGCCAAGGATTGACCATCTCTCTTCCACCAATCAACCCCTTGAGTCCCGATGACGTCCTTTTCATCATAGTCTCGACACTATTAGCCGATTATATTCAGCTTAGGAAGGATCTGTGCTAGCTCAAAGAAGTAAATGAGGCAGTCTGTAGCCTATTATTGGTTAGAGGTCCTGTTTAAGCCTATTTAAAGCATCCAATAGTTACCAGAATGTAAAGGAAAGGACGTCATCAGTACTGAAGGGGATAATGAAGACTTAACCGCCTTTGGTGCGGATAAGGATTAATGGTTGGCTGAGAGGTAGAATATAATAGCATACCGATATATTATTGTTTTAAGGCAGGACGGGATGGGTTTCTGTGGTGGACCTTTAACATCTGAGTGTGAGTATTGGGGAGACTGTAGGCCTCATAGGTATGTGAAAAAGAGTTGCTGGAACCCCTGTTTTATTTGTATGGCTTCCCTCATTGTTCTTGTATATGTATCACATACACAGAGATAATTCCAGCTAGCTCTCACAAACACTTCCTCCTCCTATTCATGTCATTCCATTAACAAGCACACCACACTTTTTTTCCAATACAAAAATAAAACAAAACACGAAAGCAAAACAAACTTTAAAAATGGCGACTATACCTCTTCCAATTTTGGGGGAGACACGTGTTGCATTCAGCTTTGACTTTTGTCTCTAAGATACTCAAATTAAGGATTGCCACCATTAATCCTCCTCTATCACCCACACCAGGTAAGACAATTCAGATCACGATCAATAGCAATGAATCCCAAAAGAAAAAGATTGTATATAGTCGGAAGAAAGACCAACACAGACAAACAACAAAGGAACAGTTGCGCCTTTTTTCCGAGCAGAGGCCTACCCACCAGCCCGCGAACTTCTAAGGGGTCTACCTAATCCCCCCCGGAATACGCCCCCTGTACTTATGATTTTCTGACCTCCACACACCTGACCTGGGACATAGCAGCCAAAGTTGTCACTGCCCCGACGAAAACCAAGGTAAAGCAAGCAATTCTAGGTAATCTTCTGGTGCAAAGTCAGTGGACTGACCTGACTATTCATACCGTCAAACCGACAATTGGGGTTTGGCCCTCAACTTCCCGTTGCTCCCGGAGGGAGGAAGTCGTCTTAGCTCGACTGAGGATGAATTGTACATTCCTAACGCACATGAAACCTTATATCGATCGACCATGTATTCCTGCTGCAAGGTACCACCTGTGGCGCGATTCTATCGATCAAAAACATCCTTCTGCCCTGTGGTAGATTTGTGGAGGAGCGTAGCCCTCTGCTGATGTACTGGAGGACGAATAACGTCCCCATCACTTTGAACTCGATCTTGGGTGATGGGGATGATGATGTGGTTGACAAATTGATGGCTCACCTGAAAGAGACCAATTATTCAGAGAGTTGTAAGTTAAGTTATATTTTTGGTGGTGGTGTTTTATTGATTTCCTATGTTCCCTTTTAGCATATTTGTATGCTATTGTTTTCTCACATTATTTATTATGTTCACAGGACCTCCTAAGTTGCTTTGTTTGTTAAATTCTTTATTAATTGTGTCTGTCATTCACTTTAGAGTAATATTACTTTCAGTTCTCTTTAGCGTTTCCCCTTTGTCTTAGCATATAATGAGGTTGACAGTTGAAGCTCTTAAGATTGTGTTTGTCCTGACACTATTCTTCTCAGCTGATGTTGCCTTTATTATTTTCATGTTGTTAATTGCCTTGGACCTGTGACGTATGCTGGATTGTAATACTTGCCACTATTACATTCCAGTTTTATGCGGTTCTTGGTGATTAACATTTGGCTTTAGTATGCCCTAATAGTCCTGATGGACTGATGGCCTTCCCAATCAAGCTAAAAAAAAAACACACAACAAAAACAACAAAAATATCAATTCTATGGATTGATTTACTTCCATGTAAGCTTTCAAGTCCTAAAATTAAACCTCCCATTCAAGTAAAGATTGAAATCATGTTGAATATCTTTCAAGGTCTGAGGAGTTCTTTTCCCTATTAAGGAATTGATATTATCACATGCCATGGTATAGTGCTTAATATTAATTTTAAGATCTCTAATAGGCTGCACCTTTCGTATTAGAAGCATAACCGCAAGGACATGTCCCCACCTTACTTCTTTTGCCAAAACCGCACTCTTAAACTATAGAAAGATATTTACCATGGTAAAGGTAATTACAATAGTTCGGGCTTTGTGGGATACCGTCGAAATAACGGCACTTTACATATAGAAGTCCATACTGCATCTGTCTAACACCATGGTCAAAGACATATGCAGTACAAATGACTAAACATAGAACCTGGCTTCTTTGAACACTCTTAAAACGGTCAGTGGCAGATCGATTGAAATTAGTAAGTTCATGGTCTTACTATCTCCTCACGTTAGCCCGATACCTTGTCACTGTCATGACCCTAGCGACATTGTATTAAAGACCCTAAGTCAAGAGTACCGAAACAGAACTTCACCACCGATTAGTATAAAGGTCAGGATAGACGAGCAGTAGTAACTCAGGACATGTCCTCCTTCAAGCTCGCGTTAGTCCGATGGCATGTACCCTATGTTATGACATTAAGGGAGCTACCATTCAAGACCCAAAGCCAACTAATTCATCTGTATCCCTTTCTACACCATCCACACAGCAGGACCACCTAAGCGGCTCGACGGAACCTAGACGACCTGACTTGATAACTCTCATCTCTACCCAAACTATGCTAACCACTCCAGACCTTCAAAGTGTTAGATTAGGAGTGTTATTTAAATCTCATTAACTAAAACACCAGTGCGACTCCGGTGCAATACTTAGGAAAATAGAGTGAATTATACAACTCTGTTTATATCTTACACAGGTGCGACCCAGGTGAAATACTTCGGAAAATATAGCCACTCATAGGACTCTGTTTTATTCTAACACCAGTGCAACCCAGGTGAAATACTTAGGAAAATAGAGCCACTCATAGGACTCTGTTTCATTCTTACACCAGTGCAACCCAGGTGAAATACTTCGGAAAATATAGCCACTCATAGGACTCTGTTGTATTCTTACACCAGTGCAACCCAGGTGAAACACTTAGGAAAATATAGCCACTCATAGGACTCTGTTGTATTCTTACACCAGTGCAACCCAGGTGAAATACTTCGGAAAATAGAGCCACTCATAGGACTCTGTTTTAGTTCCAGCACCAGTGCGACCCAGGTGAAATACTTAGGAAAAATAGAGCAACTCATATGACTATTTTATTTCTACACCAGTGTAGCCCCAGTGTAGTACTTAAAGAATATAGTACTTTTATTCTGTTTATTTTTACACCAGTGCGACCAGGTGTATTGTGTTATTTCTATATAATAAGATGGAAGTGATAAACGTTGAATACACTGAGGAACCTAAGTATATCTCTTACAGTTAATACAAGAGACAAGATAAAGTATAAAAGGGTATCAGTATAAATCATACCCTACACCAGTGACTTAAGGTGTATAGTGCATAGTAGAAAGAGAGAGAGAAACAAGTATATATTCTTAGTTCCCCCGTGGAGCTTCACCCGTGCTAGGCTCATATATGTATATAACCATTGTTCTAGCATAAATAAGCATTGTTGTCCTACATATTGAATTATTAATTAAAGTGGTTAACGAGATGTACTCAGTGTTATTTTTTACCCTTTACTCCTTCTGTGCATGTGTTGTATGATTTTGACCTGGTAAAAACCCTGGCATAACAGTCTCCTTCCTACACATAGCAAATCAGATTGAACGCGTTCCTGCTGTACGGAAGACTCGTATGATAGTTATTATCTGGAAAATGGTATTGGTAATCCTCCTCTGGAAAACTAAAGGGATTTGCACAAACTAGCATTGAGCTTAAGGGGAGATGGTTCACTTTTTGGGCGATTTTTGTATGTATTCGTTATTTTTCTAGTTTCCTCCCTAGACCTCCATCAAATTAAAAAAAAAAACATCCATTAGATCCCCCTTCTAGATGAATTTGTAAATTTTTCGGTTAAAAAATGTCCCGGCCGAAGGCTGGTTCTTACAACATTACAGGCTCACTATCGTTCGCCAGAGAAACAAATCGATACCTAAATAGCACGAAAGGTTTTAATATTGACGAATAAATTGGGCGAAAGGTCTTAAAATCGACTAACTAATGGGGCAAACATCTTAGCATCTAAAAACCAATGGGGCTAAACATGAGGGAGAAAGTGGTCCAGAAAACCGGCCCATCGAATTCCCCCCTTAACAGTGCAATATACAGGTAAGCCAATTCCTGGCCACCTGATTCAACGTTAGAGACCTGACCAATTATACTTCAAACAAAAGTAATCAGCCTTGATCATATTCCAGTGCACTAAGTTATCATCAATGTGTAATCTTCAGCTTCGGCAGGGACTCTATGTGCCAAACTTAACACTTTGAGGATAATAACGCATTTACAGAGTTTTTTCTGGCTATCATTAAGTTCCTGATGGCATTGCACATAAATGATACGCATCCGCTGACTGGCATTGTAGTAATTCTGTAATTTGACATCGGTTTGTAACGGTCAAAATCGTACACGTTGCACACATTTGTTGCAAAATGACAAAACTACGTCCTCGGCGAGGAAAATCGCTTTAATTCGCATCAGTGGGAAAAGGGCATTACTGTTGTGACCCAGTTACCGAGCCCTCACTCCCCAAACATAAAGCAGCATTGTTAGAGAGCATAGGATTGCTGCACCAGGGTGGCCTGTAAGGCACCATTATACCGCACTTGTGTTTGTATCAAGAGCATAGGTCCACATCATATTATATTTGTTATCATTTTACATTATCTTAAAAGTCTGTGCATAGTTCCACTGTTGAACATCCATATGATCTGATTAGTCACATTTTCCATTGTATTATTTCGATATTATATTAAAGTTATACATTGCAGTATATAATGTTGCAGTGTGAGATCTTGGCTTAGAGAGAGAGAGAGAGAGAGAGAGAGAGAGAAAGGGGGGAGGTGAAGCTCGAACAGAAGTGAAGTGTAGTGCGAAGCGTTCAAGCACATACCCGATTAGTAATTCCTTTGTTGTTCATACGCTAACACATGAAATAAACTCTCTGGCACTGTTAATTTAAGGAGGTAGTGCATATTGTTGGATCTATGTATTTATTTTATGAACTTTTGTTTAAGTTTCCTCGCTAAATGTCCATCAAATTTATAACTACACCTCGGCCGAAGGCAAGTTCCTTCTAAAATTACTGGCTCGCTATCGCTCGCCAGGAAAAAATCGACACCTAAATGGCACGAAAGGTCTTGATATTGACAAAGAAATAGGGCGAAAGGTCTTAAAATCGCCAAACTAATGGAACGAACATTTTAAAATCTCAAAATTAATGGGACTAAGCATGAGGGAGAAGGGGGTCAGCAAAACTACCCATCTCCCCTTAACTGAGCCTGTGTTTGAAGCTTTTCCTTGAAGTTTGGGTGAAAGCACAATAAAGCACTCGGTATTTGAATAACGCTTGAGAGTTATTTGATTCAATTAAGTAATCCCTTCAACATAAGTTTCATCTTATTGAGGTTACCATTAGATGCTTGTCATTAGCTTATAATCTACCTCTAGAACTCAAAACGGTAAATACGATCTCAGTAATCCCTCTGAATAACATGGATCCTTCATAAACTACATAAAATCGTCTAATTACAGCCAGAATCAAACGTACCATGTCATCATCTTGGTGAAAGGGTTAACTCCTCTGGCCTGATATGTCATAGCCTACATGGATATAATAGATTGTTGATGACGTGTTTATTCTTTGAGCCATTTGTTGACATTCTCTAAACGATGTCACCTTTCTTTAACCCGCTGAGTACCAGCTAAATATTTATAAATGTACCACCCAGGACCGGCTGATTCTGAATTTTTTTTTTATTCCAGAAACAATAGCGAATAAGTTAGGAATGAAGGAAAAACCACGAAAAACCGATAAAAAAACTCAAAAAATGGTCCTACAGAGCCCCCGAAAACGGATTTTACAAGAGTAAAAAATTGAAGGCAATTTCCCCCAAAAAACATGTTTTTGCGCGCTCACGCGCACACGGTTGGACTTTGAGAGTTTTCAACCATCGGCATGGGTGCGTGGGATACTTATACAGTTCCCATAAGAATCTGAGCCTTCTAGGTGCCATAGGACCAGAGTAATTAGGACCGGACCGGCCAGGACGCAAACCATGCGTCGCTGGGGTTTAGCGTTACATACATTGGGGACGCAAACCCTGCGTCGCTGGGGCTCAGTGGGTTATGGGGATTTAATTTTTATTTTTTATTTATTTTTTTGTTAACTTCCTTCTCCTTCAGGTTTAGTGCCATCAGTTTTCCCATTTTAAGACGTTCGCTTATGTCCTTGACAATTTCGTGACCTTGGACCTTTCGTGCCATTTAGATATCTACTATTTCCTGGCAAGCTCACAGTTTGGTTTTCGTAAGGGACTGGGTACATGTGATGCGCTTCTGACACTCACCCATGACTTGCAATTTTCATTGGACCAGGGACATGAGTCTCGTGTCGTGGCTATTGACTTTAGTTCTGCTTTTGATTTAGTCAACCATAAAGCACTTCTGTATAAGTTACAGCTCATCGGTTTTGGTGGCAATTTTTTAAGGATCTTTGAAGATTTTTTGACGAAAAGATCTCAGTCTGTGGTCATTGATGGGTGTCATTCCCCTTCTGTTACTGTTGTTTCTGGTGTTCCACAAGGCAATGTCCTTGGGCCTTTGCTTTTTATTATTTTTACTGCTGACCTGTGTTCCGAGCTTGAAAATAAACTAATCTCCTATGCTGATGATACAACTTTATATGCGTCAATTCCATCACCAATAGATCGACACGTAATTGCTACTGCTCTGAATAGGGATTTAGCCAAAATGACATCATGGTGTGAACTTTGGGGCATGAAACACAATGCTAGTAAAACACACTCCATTATCATCAGCAGATCTCGTACCTTGGATCCTCCCCATCCTTATCTACAAGTTTCTGGCGAGCAAATTGAGAATGTGGATACTCTTCGTTTGTTAGGAGTTACTCTTGATCCCAAACTTACTTTTGAAAAGCATATTCGTTCTTTCTCGTCTTCCATTTCCCAAAAAATTGGTCTGCTTGGCAAGGTTTATAAAACATTTGCTTGTGACGCCACAGTTATCAAGTCTTTTTATGCTTTTATTTTGCCACATTTCGAGTACTGCTCACCTGTCTGGTTGTCAGCAGCTGACTGCCATCTCAAGTTGCTTGACAGGTCGCTAAATTCCATCAGTTTTATTCTACCTCATTTGTCTCTTGATCTGTGTCATCGACGTAAAGTTGGTGCCCTTAGTCTTTTATTTAAAGTTTGTAACAACCCTCAGCATCCCTTACATGGGGTTCTGCCTGGGCCCTATGTCCGGGCTCGTGCAACTAGATTCACAAGCAATCTTAATGATCTTGCCATGAGCCGTGTTAATTTTTCTACTACACAGTTATCACGGTGTTTTGTGCCGGCCATGGTTGACTTGTGGAATAAGTTGCCAAATGACCTAGTCAATTCAGCTAATATCTCCATTTTTAAGTCTAGAGTTAATGCTTTTTTGCAGCATTAATTATAATTTGTAAACTTATTTTATTCTATTTTATTGTATTATATTTATACTTGATATCCTCCACTGCATAATATGTTGTCTGTGTTTAATATGTGTATATGTACAGTACAGTATACAGTATATGTTTTTATTTTGTCCTAAGTTGCCATAGTCTCTCTCCAGTGCCTCCGGGTGTTTTGTGTGGATTCATCTTGATGGTGTTTCTGCACCCTGGTTGGAGACTTCGGCATCTCATATAATAATAATAATAATAATAATAATAATAATAAAGCGATAGCGAGCCTGTAATTTTCTACCGACAAATGTACATATTTGTCTCGAAAGCGGTCTTTGGGATGTTTTTTTTTTCTTTCTTGAAAGAGGTCTATGGAGCAACATAAAATAAATACAAATACTGGTAATAATAAAAAAACATCAATAGTTAAATCAAATAACGTCCCCTTAATCAACAGATCCTCATACTCGTGTGTTATTCTCTCAGGCTGACAGGCGGGATTACCTTCAAATAATACACAATTGCATGAGGGGTTTCATTCTTATTTGTGAATAAATATCTGAGTCATGTTAAGTCTGCAGGGTCGCATAATTACTAATTAATGTTATGGTGTTGAAATTAGATCTTATTTGTTTTACTTACATAAGAACATAAGAACATAAGAAAATGGGAGTCTGCAGAAAGCCGATTGGCCTACACAAGGCAGATCCCTGTCACACCCAACCCTAATAATAAGGCCTAATTATAAGCCCAGCTTACTAACACCATTAGGACTGACCTTACCGAAACGGTCAGAGGTCAGAAATACGGGGGTCTGCAGAGTGCCGATTGGCCCACACCTGACAGATCCCCCTCACACCCAACCCATCTCGTCCATATGCCTATTTAATTTTTTCTTAAAGCTCCCTATCGTTCTTGATCCCACTATAGCACTTGGTAGCCTATTCTACCTATCTACAACTCTGTCACCAAACCAATATTTGTCTATATCTTTCTTGAAACGAAATTTATCTAATTTGAAATAATTTGTACTAGTTCTTTCAGTTCTTTCGCTATCACTGAGCTTTAGTACATTGTTCATGTCCCCTTTATTAATCCCACTAACCCACTTGAATACCTCTATCATATCCCCTCTAACTCTGCGTCTCTCTAACGAACATGTAAGCCTAATTTCTTCAACCTTTCTTCATACGGAAATTGTATAATATTATGAATCGTTTTTGTCATTCTACGTTGTAGTCTCTCCAATGAATCTATGTCCATTCTGTTACTGTTACTGTATAGAGATGGAACGAATATCAATGTTCACTATTTGCGAATTCGAATACGAATGCGAATTTTTGTTGGTAAAATTGGCGAATTCGAGTACGAATAGCGAATATTTCAATCTTTCTTGAAGGATGAAATGTTCATCCTTCAAGAACTGGTCATTCTTTTGATATCACCAACAAACGTTAATTAAATTACTATGAAATTAATTACCGGAAGCCAATGACGATGTGAATGTGTAAAGCTGCGTGTTTCGTTACCACCACTGATTAGCCATTGGGCTTCTGGCAGAAAATGCCAATAATTATCAGTGATATCCGAGACATGTATGTCACTAGAAAACATATGTTGAAGTATCTAGAATAATCTTTAACACTCAAAAAATCTCTACAATTCCTTAAAATAGGGAACATAACTTGAATATCGCTAGAATTCATCACATCTTGATGTCGCTAGATTGAAGTGATGGCAGTGATTCGCTGGATCTAGTGGTAGCCGCTACATTGGCAACATGTACCAAGACCATTCCATCCGTTATAATGAACACGGTCAGATCTCGAAACTATTACAATCATTTCAAAGTTCATAGATCATCAGATTGGTTTGGAAGTCGATGTACACAATTTCAGTTCCATTAGTTTAAAAAACATTCACATACTATGGTACTTAGAGGGTTTAATAAAGAAGCATTCCTTTCCCCGACATCGTACAAGCGAACGCAAGCTGTTGTGTTTTTTTGTTGGTGTTTAAGAACGTCAACAAACGCTTCGTATATTTGGGTTTGGTGAACCTTTTGGGGTTCCTAGTTATATATTAGAACATATTTATATTTTGCACACTCTTGACATTAAAATGTAATATTTTACATTTGTGTATAATATTATCTTCTATTGGTTTCGTGAAAATATTCGCATGTTTGCAAATAGCTATGAATGGAAATGCCAATACGAATACGAATACGAATATTGAAAAACATAGCGAATATTCGGACATACGAATACGAAACGAATATTCGGTCCATCTCTAGTATATACACAGGGTTTGCGACTATGTTTGGGATGTCTGACGTAAAAATTAATGTAAAGGATTTGTGTATGAATAAATATTTGTATTATTTTATGAACATTCCCTTTCTCTTTTCTCACACAGCTGTTGAGGGGTCCTTAGTTTGGCTGGCGGTCCTGGAGGTGCGTGTTGCAGTAAAATCTACATTTATCTATATTTTTTTTTTTTTTTTTAATAAAACAATAAAACATGTTTTGGTCATTTTCAATTACCCATTTCACTACCTTATATCATTTTATCTTGGCAAGAAAACAGGTTAGTAATAACAATGTAAAAAACGTCAACAAAATATATTGTTGCTATTCAAATAAAACTGTCAACTATACAAACAAATTATATTCTTGCTATTAAAATTAAACTGACATATGCAATAGAGATAAACATATGAATGGTTTCAATGGTTGACATAAATATGTGAATAAATGAATATGGTCAATTAATTTTTTTTTGGATAAACCAATAAGTAAGTCAATTCCTCAGGTTACAAGAGAAATGTATATGATGGGTAATAAGAATAAATCTCAATCCACCCATTCATACACATACATCAATACTAATTACTTGATTAGCAATGTAATCATTGTGTTCCTCATCTATATAGGGGAAGGTGAGGCCTAAATACTTCAATTCTCCCGTCGGCTTGGATAGAGTGAGTCATATTTAATGTTAATACAATGCTCCATCTTTTTCAAAGGCTTTCAATTATGAATTCTACCTGTTGGCCATAATCACCAATAATCAATAGGTGTCTGACATTCGCCATGTTCGCACAACATTCGTGGTGTTCGCAATCTCATCGTCCAACATTCGTAGGACAGTCACCCTGCAAATGCTACTGTTGCCATCATTGATCGCCAAATTCGCCATGATTCGCCATCAAATTTCGCACATCATTCGCCATTGTCGCATAAATAGTCGCCACAATCGCACTTTGAGCGTACTTCTGTCGCACTGCTATCGCCATAATTCCCCTTGTTCGACTTCATTCGCTTCTGAATTCGCCCTATTCACCGAAAATTTTGGGACATAGAAAAAAAGCACGGTCGTCGCACGGCATTCGAAAAGTCTCACAGTGGGATACCCCCGTTAGGGTGTAGATTGCGTATGCACCTTTGCCCTTTGGAGATAATGTAATCTCTCAATAAAACAATCAAATCAAATATCTCTCTATCTCTCTCTCTCTCTCTCTCTCTCTCACTCTCTCTCAATGGATACTAAGCTGATTGATAGATATTACTAATATTCCTTCGATCCAATATTACTATGGAGCAACTCATCATTACTTACTTGTATTATATTGTTTGTGGAGTACAGAGGAAGGCAAGCAACAACAGATATACCCTACAATAGATTTATGTTCCCTCCAATAGCTTTATGTTCCCTCCAATAGCTTTATGTTCCCTCCAATAGTTTTATGTTCCCTCCAATAGCTTTATAATGATCCCACCAATAGCTTTATAATTATTCTTCCAATAGCTTTATAATGACCCCTATATTAGCTTTACAACGATCCCTCCAATTGCTTTATAACGATCCCTCCAATAGCTGTATAATGATCCCTCTATTAGCATTACAACGATCCCTCCAATAGCTTTATAACGATCCCTCCAATAGCTGTATAATGATCCCTCTATTAGCTTTACAACGATCCCTCTAATAGCTTTACAATGATCCCTCCAATAGCTTTACAACGATCCCTTCAATAGCTTTACAATGATCCCTCCAATAGCTATTCAATATATCAATAGCTTTAAAATGTTCCCTACAACTCTACAAAGCTTTACATTGTGTCCTCCAACTCTTCAAAGCTTTACATTGTGCCCTCCGAATCTTCAAAGCTTTGCATTGTGCCCTCCAACTCTCCAAAGCTTTACATTGTGCCCTCCGAATCTTCAAAGCTTTACATTGTGCCCTCTAACTCTCCAAAGCTTTACATTGTGCCCTCTACCTCTCCAAAGCTTTACATTGTGCCCTCTACCTCTCCAAAGCTTTACATTGTGCCCTCCAACTCTCCAAAGCTTTACATTGTGCCCTCTACCTCTCTAAAGATTTACATTGTGCACTCTACCTCTCCAAAGATTTACATTGTGCCCTCTACCTCTCCAAAGCTTTACATTGTGCCCTCTAACTCTCCTAAGCTTTACATTGTGCCCTCTACCTCTCCAAAGCTTTACATTGTGCCCTCCAACTCTCCAAAGCTTTACATTGTACCCTCCAAATTTCCAAAGCTTTACACTGTTCCCTCCAACTCTCCAAAACTTTACAAAGTGCCCTCCAAGTCTCCAAAGCTTTACAATGTGCCCTCCAACTCTCCAACGCTTTACAACATTTCAACATCCTTCCTGCAAAACTTTTACAACATCCCTTCTCCCAACTTTACCACGAAGGCCGAGTCTTTGATGTATTACGGTTGGAACTCTTCGTATTGGGCTATATTGTAACTCTGAGCCTTTGTCATAGCAGGAATCACAATAGTACTAAGGATTTTAGCATTTTAGTAGCTGGGTGGAGATACTGGGGGAATAGTGTTTTATCTTTTCTTACAGTAGATTGTTATTATATATATATATATATATATATATAAACAGTATATATATATATATATATATATATATATATATATATATATATATAAACAGTATATATATATATTTTTTTTTTTTTTATTTATTTATTTTTTTTTATTGGAAAGTTAGGGAACTTGTATGAAGGTTATGGCAGATAAGTAAGTGTAGCGGAGGTGACGGCTTACAAAACCAAGTCTGAGGTGGGAGTACTAAAATGTGAAATATCAACGTACACAGATGGACAAGAGAATACAAAGATAAGGGAGGAACAATACATTTATAGGGGATTACCAGACTGTTTGTATAGTCTGTTTTTTTTTTTGCCAGTTGATGGTAAATTGCTATCTCGCCATCCTGATTACTTTGCTAGTACCAAGATTTTAAAGCGAAATATGTTGCTAATTATGAAAACTTAGCATAATACTTGGTGTAAACAAACAACAAGTATTTCCCTACTTCCCTCACCAATCACCTCGTTTAACATTTGACAAGACATGGAGTACGAAGGAGTCAACATGCAATATGGAAAATGTTCATGGAATTAATCCAGGGAGGAAAGAGATATCGCGAGAGAGGCTGGATGTTGTTCATTGAGTTAAAGGGGGTTGGGCATTTGTGTATGCTTATGTATTTATCTGTTATAATCTTTATAATGTCCTCCTTAGACCTGCATCACACTTTTAAAAACACCCCAAGACCCCCCTTCAAGATAAATGCGTACATTATTCGATATAAATATGTCCTAGCCGGAGGCTGGTTACCACTATATTACAGGCTCGCTATAGCTTGCAAGGAAAAAAATCGACATCTAAATTGTACGAAAAGTCTAAATATTGAAAACTAAATGGGGCGAAAGGTCTTAATATCGCCACCTAATGGCCCGAACGTCTTAACATATGAACACTGATGGGGCTATACATGAAGGATAAGGAGGCCAGAAAAGAAAAAAACCCTCCCTCCTTAAATCAAATTGACACGAGCACATTCTCCTGCAACTTGAAACTGAAAGATTCTGAAATATATTTTGATAATAAACTTAACTCCTATAATAATTACAGTATACTGTATATATTAAGCCTAGTTGCGGATTAACATGCAAAATAGTCGTGAAATGTTAGCAAAAACGCTTCGCCTCAAAATTTCTCGAAAAATCTTCGGGTAAATCTGCCAGTAAAAGTATGTGAAAGAGCTTGGTGTATTTGGCCATTATATATAACTCCTTCTGTACCGGTGACGTCTTTGTTATATTGTTCTAACTATATTTAGAGGATCTATCACAGTTTGACAAGGAACTGTGGTCGTAAAAAGGGTTAAGTGAGATCATTCGTTGCCTGTTAACCTTTTCACGCACATATGAAGCAGAGGTTGCCAGATTAGCAATAAGAAATAGAGTTCTCTCACTCTTATAATTACCTCTCCAAAATTAGTTTTCTGCCCACAGCTAACTCAAAGACAACTGCAGAGGTTGAAGTAACTAAACTAAAGGTTTATAAATACCCCTGATGGTAACAAAGGCTTTAAAGTATCCCCAATAGGCTCAACACAGCTAACTCAAAGACAACTGCAGAGGTTGAAGTAACTAAACTAAAGGTTTTCTAAATACTCCTGATGGTAACAAAGGCTTTAAAGTATCCCCAATAGGCTCAACACAGCTAACTCAAAGACAACTGCAGAGGTTGAAGTAACTAAACTAAAGGTTTCTAAATACCCCTGATGGTAACAAAGGCTTTAAAGTATCCCCAATAGGCTCAACACAGCTAACTCAAAGACAACTGCAGAGGTTGAAGTAACTAAACTAAAGGTTTATAAATACCCCTGATGGTAACAAAGGCTTTAAAGTATCCCCAATAGGCTCAACACAGCTAACTCAAAGACAACTGCAGAGGTTGAAGTAACTAAACTAAAGGTTTATAAATACCCCTGATGGTAACAAAGGCTTTAAAGTATCCCCAATAGGCTCAACAACACAGCTAACTCAAAGACAACTGCAGAGGTTGAAGTAACTAAACTAAAGGTTTATAAATACCCCTGATGGTAACAAAGGCTTTAAAGTATCCCCAATAGGCTCAACACAGCTAACTCAAAGACAACTGCAGAGGTTGAAGTAACTAAACTAAAGGTTTATAAATACCCCTGATGGTAACAAAGGCTTTAAAGTATCCCCAATAGGCTCAACACAGCTAACTCAAAGACAACTGCAGAGGTTGAAGTAACTAAACTAAAGGTTTATAAATACCCCTGATGGTAACAAAGGCTTTAAAGTATCCCCAATAGGCTCAACACAGCTAACTCAAAGACAACTGCAGAGGTTGAAGTAACTAAACTAAAGGTTTATAAATACCCCTGATGGTAACAAAGGCTTTAAAGTATCCCCAATAGGCTCAACACAGCTAACTCAAAGACAACTGCAGAGGTTGAAGTAACTAAACTAAAGGTTTATAAATACCCCTGATGGTAACAAAGGCTTTAAAGTATCCCCAATAGGCTCAACACAGCTAACTCAAAGACAACTGCAGAGGTTGAAGTAACTAAACTAAAGGTTTCTAAATACCCCTGATGGTAACAAAGGCTTTAAAGTATCCCCAATAGGCTCAACACAGCTAACTCAAAGACAACTGCAGAGGTTGAAGTAACTAAACTAAAGGTTTCTAAATACCCCTGATGGTAACAAAGGCTTTAAAGTATCCCTAATAGGCTCAACACAGCTAACTCAAAGACAACTGCAGAGGTTGAAGTAACTAAACTAAAGGTTATAAATACCCCTGATGGTAACAAAGGCTTTAAAGTATCCCCAATAGGCTCAACACAGCTAACTCAAAGACAACTGCAGAGGTTGAAGTAACTAAACTAAAGGTTTATAAATACCCCTGATGGTAACAAAGGCTTTAAAGTATCCCCAATAGGCTCAACACAGCTAACTCAAAGACAACTGCAGAGGTTGAAGTAACTAAACTAAAGGTTTATAAATACCCCTGATGGTAACAAAGGCTTTAAAGTATCCCCAATAGGCTCAACACAGCTAACTCAAAGACAACTGCAGAGGTTGAAGTAACTAAACTAAAGGTTTATAAATACCCCTGATGGTAACAAAGGCTTTAAAGTATCCCCAATAGGCTCAACACAGCTAACTCAAAGACAACTGCAGAGGTTGAAGTAACTAAACTAAAGGTTTATAAATACCCCTGATGGTAACAAAGGCTTTAAAGTATCCCCAATAGGCTCAACACAGCTAACTCAAAGACAACTGCAGAGGTTGAAGTAACTATACTAAAGGTTTCTAAATACCGCTGATGGTAACAAAGGCTTTAAAGTATCCCTAATAGGCTCGAAATCGCGTTATATGTCGGAGAGGGTTAATTGCTGAAAGCCGTTTTGCAACTTAAAACAATTGCTTAACAGTAGCTGGAGTAAAAGTAACAGGAAGTCGCCAGTACAGAAGGGGTTAACCGTCATTGTATAGTAAAGCAATTGATTATGCTTCATTCATTCACCTTCATATAATAAACATACAATAAATCCTTCATACAATATACCTGTTCAGAAATCAGTAATGTTGACCCATATTCTGTCGTAACACAAGGAGTGCTGGAACAAACTACTTGTAATTACCAACACCTATTTACTAACTGACCCTTTCTAATTGGTAGAAGAAACAGTTCAATTACTCTAGTAGTCAAAATATCAACTATACTTCATTCTAATATAATATTGAAGGCAACACGATAAACAGATCACATTTTCCAGCTAATAGAAGTCTTAAATAAACTTCTGACCACAAATGTACTTAATTTACATAATTGAAAATATATGTTTAAGGTAACAAGAGTGTTGCAAACGATCGAGTCCTCCAGCAACACTCAAATTAGCATGATAAGCAAAGACATTAATATATTTAATAGAATTTTGAGCTATAAAAGATGTTGCAAGGGATTTGAGTCTTCCAAATAACAAAATTAATACAAATAGTCGTTCAGTGCGAGCATTATAAAGACTCCTAATGCACGTAGGGGTCATATGAGCGCTTTTTCTGGCAATTTTCGACGAGCAAGATTATGCTGGCAATACTTGAGGGCTCTTTTGCATTGGTGTCAGAGAGTAGACTTGGGGTAGAATATACACGGTGGCTGAATTCTGATAAACCTTACATTTTGAATCTGCCAGACTAATATTGCCCGGGGAAATGGACGGAACAGTGCTTGTGTGACACTGCCTTAATGCACGTCGGGGTCAAGCCAAACTTCCCGGAAAAGTTGAAATATTTTATCTCTAATTCCTGGATCCCCCACTCTCATTTTGTGCAGAGAGGAACGTCACTTTAATTATACATTTAACGAATTATTTTGCACATTGACGGGGTTAAGAATATGTTTATTTGATTTTGCATGTTGACGGGAGAAGTAATTCTTAATTAGCCTGCATCTCCAAAGAAGCAACACAAGAGGTATATAATCCTCACGTAAGGCAGTTGCAGAAATTATGTGATAATAAGTGAATGTGATAGATATCATGCATCTATCTATCTATCTATTGCCTGACGCCGTGATCCCCGAAGGGGTGGCCACGAACGAACCGCCCCCATGCACCTCTGTCCCCAGTCAGTCGATGCCCTTCCTCCCAACCAGCACCGCCTTCATTCATATACTTCCTCACTCCATCCTTCCACCTCTCCTTTGGTCTACCTCTCCCTCTCTGTCCTTCCACCTCGCTCTCGTACACCCTCTTAGTCAATCTCTCGCTTTCCATACGTTCCATAAATTATGGCCGAACCATCTCAAGTTGTTCCTTTTCACACTTTCCAGCACATCTACCTCCACACCACACCTCCTTCTATCTTTCTCATTCGTATGTCTATCCCTCCATGTAACTCCGAACGCACTTCTCAAGTAACTCATTTCCACCGCTCTCACTCTTGGTCTGAGTTTCTTCCCGAACGTCCATGCTTCGCTTCAGTAAGTTAGTGTCGGGATTACCACACTGTTATGCAAGGACTTCTTCACTTCCATACTGACCACCCTATTTCTTGTTACTGCTTTCAACGTTCCTACAACCCTCTTCGTAATTACCAACACCTATTTACTAACTGACCCTTTCTAACTGGTAGAAGCAACAGTTCAATTACTCAAGTAGTAAAAATATCAACTATACTTCATTCTAATATATTGAAGGCAACACGATAAACAGATCACATTTTCAAGCTAATAGAAGTCTTAAATAAACTTCTGACCACAAATGAACTTAATTTACATAATTGAAAATATATGTTTAAGGTAACAAGAGTGTTGCAAACGATCGAGTCCTCCAGCAACACTCAAATTAGCATGATAAGCAAAGACATTAATATATTTAATAGAATGTTGAGCTATAAAAGATGTTGCAAGGGATTTGAGTCTTCCAAATAACAAAATTAATACAAATAGTCGTTCAGTGCGAGCATTATAAAGACTCCTAATGCACGTAGGGGTCATATGAGCGCTTTTTCTGGCAATTTTCGACGAGCAAGATTATGCTGGCAATACTTGAGGGCTCTTTTGCATTGGTGTCAGAGAGTAGACTTGGGGTAGAATATACACGGTGGCTGAATTCTGATAAACCTTACATTTTGAATCTGCCAGACTAATATTGCCCGAGGAAATGGACCGAACAGTGCTTGTGTGACACTGCCTTAATGCACGTCGGGGTCAAGCCAAACTTCCCGGAAAAGTTGAAATATTTTATCTCTAATTCCTGGATCCCCCACTCTCATTTTGTGCAGAGAGGAACGTCACTTTTATTTATACATTTAACGAATTATTTTGCACATTGACGGGGTTAAGAATATGTTAATTTGATTTTGCATGTTGACGGGAGAAGTAATTCTTAATTAGCCTGCATCTCCAAAGAAGCAACACAAGAGGTATATAATCCTCACGTAAGGCAGTTGCAGAAATTATGTGATAATAAGTGAATGTGATAGATATCATGCATCTATCTATCTATCTATTGCCTGACGCCGTGATCCCCGAAGGGGTGGCCACGAACGAACCGCCCCCATGCACCTCTGTCCCCAGTCAGTCGATGCCCTTCCTCCCAACCAGCACCGCCTTCATTCATATACTTCCTCACTCCATCCTTCCACCTCTCCTTTGGTCTACCTCTCCCTCTCTGTCCTTCCACCTCGCTCTCGTACACCCTCTTAGTCAATCTCTCGCTTTCCATACGTTCCATAAAATTATGGCCGAACCATCTCAAGTTGTTCCTTTTCACACTTTCCAGCACATCTACCTCCACACCACACCTCCTTCTATCTTCCTCATTCGTATGTCTATCCCTCCATGTAACTCCGCACGCACTTCTCAAGTAACTCATTTCCACCGCTCTCACTCTTGGTCTGAGTTTCTTCCCGAACGTCCATGCTTCGCTTCCGTAAGTTAGTGTCGGGATTACCACACTGTTATGCAAGGACTTCTTCACTTCCATACTGACCACCCTATTTCTTGTTACTGCTTTCAACGTTCCTACAACCCTCTTCGTAATTACCAACACCTATTTACTAACTGACCCTTTCTAACTGGTAGAAGCAACAGTTCAATTACTCAAGTAGTAAAAATATCAACTATACTTAATTCTAATATATTGAAGGCAACACGATAAACAGATCACATTTTCAAGCTAATAGAAGTCTTAAATAAACTTCTGACCACAAATGTACTTAATTTACATAATTGAAAATATATGTTTAAAGGTAACAAGAGTGTTGCAAACGATCGAGTCCTCCAGCAACACTCAAATTAGCATGATAAGCAAAGACATTAATATATTTAATAGAATGTTGAGCTATAAAAGATGTTGCAAGGGATTTGAGTCTTCCAAATAACAAAATTAATACAAATAGTCGTTCAGTGCGAGCATTATAAAGACTCCTAATGCACGTAGGGGTCATATGAGCGCTTTTTCTGGCAATTTTAGACGAGCAAGATTATGCTGGCAATACTTGAGGGCTCTTTTGCATTGGTGTCAGACTTGGGGTAGAATATACTCGGTGGCTGAATTCTGATAAACCTTACATTTTGAATCTGCCAGACTAATATTGCCCGGGGAAATGGACGGAACAGTGCTTGTGTGACACTGCCTTAACGCACGTCGGGGTCAAGCCAAACTTCCCGGAAAAGTTGAAACATTTTATCTCTAATTCCTGGATCCGCCACTCTGATTTTGTGCAGAGAGGAACGTCACTTTAATTATACATTTAACGAATTATTTTGCACATTGACGGGGTTAAGAATATGTTAATTTGATTTTGCATGTTGACGGGAGAAGTAATTCTTAATTAGCCTGCATCTCCAAAGAAGCAACACAAGAGGTATATAATCCTCACGTAAGGCAGTTGCAGAAATTATGTGATAATAAGTGAATGTGATAGATATCATGCATCTATCTATCTATCTATTGCCTGACGTCGTGATCCCCGAAGGGGTGGCCACGAACGAACCGCCCCCATGCACCTCTGTCCCCAGTCAGTCGACGCCCCTCCTCCCAACCAGCACCGCCTTCATTCATATACTTCCTCACTCCATCCTTGCACCTCTCCTTTGGTCTACCTCTCCCTCTCTGTCCTTCCACCTCGCTCTCGTACACCCTCTAAGTCAATCTCTCGTTATCCATACGTTCCATATGGCCGAACCATCTCAAGTTGTTCCTTTTCACACTTTCCAGCACATCTACCTCCACACCACACCTCCTTCTTACTTCCTCATTCGTCTGTCTATCCCTCCATGTAACTCCGCACGCACTTCTCAAGTAACTCATTTCCACCGCTCTCACTCTTGGTCTGAGTCTCCTCCCGAACGTCCATGCTTCGCTTCAGTAAGTTAGTGTCGGGATTACCACACTGTCATGCAAGGACTTCTTCACTTCCATACTGACCACCCTATTTCTTGTTACTGCTTTCAACGTTCCTACAACCCTCTTCCCCTGTTGTACCCTCTCCCGCACTTCTTCATCCATAGTCCCATCTTTTCTCAACACACTGTCCAGATACTTAACACCTTACGAGCGGCCTATGCGGTTTATTTATATGTACCGCCCAGCGGGGTGTTTTTAGCCAAAATAGGGCTGTTTACGTGATCATTTTCATGCCTAAATAAGAATAACCGTGCAACGCGAGTGCAAAAAGCATGTAATTAGGCACTTTCCCCATACAATTCCGTATATAGCGAGTGCGAGAGGGAGGGAGGAGGTGGGATTCGTGTCAGTAGGTTCGCCGCGGTGGTCTGGAGCAGTCATACTCTCGCTACTCTCCTGCCACCACTTGTCTCTCTCTCTCAGCAACATTATGTGCTGAAATTGCCACACGACCTATGTCGAGCGCCGCCACATAGTCCAGCTTTATTTAACTCGACTTATGTTGCTCGCCGCTAATTAAGGGTTAAAAGAGCTGACGATCTCCATATCCTGACCGTTCAACTTCACCTCACACTCTGTGACTTCACCCCTTTCGAAGACCATAACCTTGCTCTTCCCGGATTTACTTTCAAATTCCGTTTTTCGCACACTGTTCCAAACTCATTTGCCAAACCCTGCAACTCCCATTCATTATCGCTCATCAGAACTATATCATCGGCAAACAGCAGTATAGGCAGCTTCCACTCATTTCCCTCCCTTTTCAGCGATACGCCAACATCCACTGCTCTTCCTAGTATTTCTTTCATAACTCCATCCATATATACAGTAAACAACCACGGGGACATTACACACCCCTGTTTCAACCCAACACTCAGGTCAAAGAACTCGCTCTGCTCATTCTCCACACGTACTGCCGCCTTTGCACCCTCATACATGCTCTTCACTGCTTTCAGCAACTTGCCATCTACTCCGTATAGTCTAAGTACTTTCCACATACCTTCTCTATCCACTCTGTCATAGGCCTTCTCCAAGTCCATAAAGACAACATACACCTATTGTTGCTTCTCCAGATATTTCTCCACAACACAATTCAGGGTAAAAATCTGATCTACACATCCTCTTCCCTTCCTAAAATGCCTATCCAGTTCTCCATTCTCACTCTCACTCTCTCAATCACTACCCTACTGTACACCTTCCCTACTACACTTAAAAGACATATTCCTCGGTGGTTACCACACACTCCTTCCCCTTTGCCCTTATATAGGGGGACTATTATGCCAGTCTTCCAGTCATTGGGTGCATTCCCCTTCTCCCATGCTAGTTTGCACATTTTCCATACCCATTCGATCACTACCTCACCACCATACCTCAACATTTTCCCACACACTCCATCTGTTCCTGGTGCTTTCCCCAACTTCACTCTTTTCATGGCTTCCCACACTTCTGACCTCCTGATCCCCACCACCTCCTCCACTACTTCTCCTCTTCTCCCTCCCATACCATATCCAACTATGTACGCTGGATCTTCATTCCTTACATTTAGCAACTCGTTGAAGTAGTCCCTCCATCTTTCGACTCTCTCTTGCTTCTCGGCTAGCATTCTCCCATTCTTATCTTTCACACCCTTACTGTTTCCCTTGGTACCTTCCCTAACTTTCTTGACTTCTTTCCAGAACAGTTTCTCACACTCCCTCCATTTTACACTTAGATTCCTTCCAAATTCCTCATCTACTCTTCTTACTTTCCTTCACTACTCTCTTCACCACTCTCTTTCTCTCCACGTACCTCGCTCGTTTCTGCCTCTCCAATTCTTCATTCCCTCTACTACCCAACCACTCTCTATACACTTTCTTTTTGGCTTCCACAGCTATTTTCACATCTTCTGTCCACCATGCTGTACCTTTCACTCCCCTCCCTCTTCTCCTCACTCCACACATGCTGCACAGATCTCTTCCTTAAACACCTTGCTTATTTCCTCCACTTCCTCCATATCTTCCAGGTCGAACCCACCTAGTCGTCTTTCTACTGCTCTCCTTTACTCTTCCCTGATTTCCTCCTCCTGTAGCCTCTCCACCCTCCTCACCATTCCACCTTCCTCTCGCCTCCCTCCAGCTCTCCTCACCCACTTCTTTTGTATCCTAACCTTAGCTACTACTACATGAAGATCAGACAGACCCCCTCCAATACCCCTATACACCCTAGCATCCATCACATATTTCTTCATTCTTTCATCCACACATATATAATCAATCAGTGACTTTCGTTTCACCACTGTCTTATCCTTCATTGTCCACACCACTTTCCGTGTGTACCTGTGTATCATTCTGTGTCGGAAGAAGGTGTTGGCTATCCACAACCTCCTTCCCACACATACGTCCGCAAGTGCACTACCATTCCCATTCACCTCTGACGGTACCCCCCACCCTCCCACCACTCCATCAACTTTCCTATCACCCACCTTACCATTTATATCCCCAATCAGAAATATTCTTTCGTTCTTGTCAAACTTATCCAGGCACGCCTCCACATTCACCCAGAACTCCTCTTTCTCTCTTACAAGTTTATCCTCTGTCGGAGCATACACACACATAATCACCCACGTTTGTATTCCTACTTTCATTCTCACCCACACAATCCTTGAACCCACAGACCCATATTCTCTTACACACTCCTTCCATTTGTTACTTACAAACAAACACGCACCTTCTCTCGCTGCTCCCTCACTCACTCCAGCACACACACCCATTCCACACTCCCACTCACTCACATCTGTACCCTTCCATTTGGTCTCCGTTATTCCACATACATCCAGCCTGGCATTCACTAACACTTCCAGTACCTCTCTCTCTTTTGTGCCATCATTTAGTCGCCTCTTACGACAGACACGCAGAAGGCATATCATGCATGCAAAGTATATGAATCATATGATTAAGTATTATAAATAAAAACTGTTGCAACTTGAGATATTACATGTCCATTACATTGTAAGAAGATGGGTTGATGATTTGGGAGACGGGTGAGTGAGAGATTGGATTGGCACATGTAGTACAAAGGAGTACACAGGGAAACAGGCAACAATAGGTCAGGCGACCCCTCTAGGCTGCTGGAGTAAATAGGCTGTAAATGTCCACACCTATTCCTTGGCTGACCCTTTCCGAATGGTAGAAATATTAGCTGGATTACTCTAATTGTTTGTGAAATATAGAGATAAATGTTCCAGAGTTTTGAACTACTTACTTGGAATAGGGTATAGATCCTTCAGGACACGTTATACTACTTGACTCTGACTAACATTAACCCCTGTACTGGCGACGTTTTCCTGTTGCCATTCTAGCTATATTTAGACGATATTGTGCAGTTGAAGAAGGATCTGTGGTAGTAAAAAGGGTTAAGTGAGATAGTTCGCAGCCTATTACTTGCCTGAGGCCCTTTTTATACTGAATAAAATCGGAGAAATAGAGATAAAATAAACAGAAAAAGACATCGCCGGTACAAATGGGGTTAACCGTATTTATGTTATCTCTTTGAAAACGCAATTTGGTAGTCAAAGCGTTAACTATTTAGTCCATCACAGTAAGGCAGAGAAGTGCTGTGGTCATGGTAGGTCAGAGGTCAAAGATGAAGGTAAAAAACACAAGCTTGGATAGAATATGGAGTTAATGGGGGAGGTTTTATTGATTGTTAGATTACATATATATATATTGTTAGATTACATATATATATATTGTTAGATTACATATATATATATTGTTAGATTACATATATATATATATATTATTGTTTTGTTTCCTCTCTAGACGTCCATTAAGCTAAAACAAACACAACAATAGTGTAAGCCGGTGTCAATAATTGTGTCAATAATAGTGTAAGCCGGTGTCAATAATAGTGTAAGCCGGTGTCAATAATAGTGTAAGCCGGTGTCAATAATAGTGTAAGCAGGTGTCAATAATAGTGTAAGCCGGTGTCAATAATGCTGTAAGCCGGTGTCAATAATAGTGTAAGCCGGTGTCAATAATAGTGTAAGCCGGTGTCAATAATAGTGTAAGCCAGTGTCAATATTAGTGTAAGCCGGTGTCAATAATAGTGTACGCCGGTGTCAATAATAGTGTAAGACGGTGTCAATAATAGTGTAAGCCGGTGTCAGTAATAGTGTAAGCCGGTGTCAATAATGCTGTAAGCCGGTGTCAATAATAGTGTAAGCCGGTGTCAATAATAGTGTAAGCCAGTGTCAATATTAGTGTAAGCCGGTGTCAATAATAGTGTACGCCGGTGTCAATAATAGTGTAAGACGGTGTCAATAATAGTGTGGTGTCAGTAATAGTGTAAGCCGGTGTCAATAATGATGTAAGCCGGTGTCAATAATAGTGTAAGCCGGTGTCAATAATAGTGTAAGCCGGTGTCAATAATAGTGTAAGCCGGTGTCAATAATAGTGTAAGCCGGTGTCAATAATAGTGTACGCCAGTGTCAATAATAGTGTAAGCCGGTGTCAATAATAGTGTAAGCCGGTGTCAGTAATAGTGTAAGCCGGTGTCAATAATGCTGTAAGCCGGTGTCAACAATAGTGTAAGCCGGTGTCAATAATAGTGTAAGCCGGTGTCAATAATAGTGTAAGCCGGTGTCAATAATAGTGTAAGCCGGTGTCAATAATAGTGTACGCCAGTGTCAATAATAGTGTAAGCCGGTGTCAATAATAGTGTAAGCTGGTGTCAGTAATAGTGTAAGCCGGTGTCAATAATGCTGTAAGCCGGTGTCAATAATAGTGTCAATAATAGTGTAAGCCGGTGTCAATAATAGTGTACGCCAGTGTCAATAATAGTGTAAGCCGGTGTCAATAATAGTGTACGCCAATGTCAATAATAGTGTAAGCCGGTCTCAATATTAGTGTAAGCCGGTGTCAATAATAGTGTAAGCCGGTGTCAATAATAGTGTAAGCTGGTGTCAATAATAGTGTTAATAATAGTGTAAGCCGGTGTCAATAATAGTGTCAATAATAGTGTAAGCGGTGTCAATAATAGAGTAAGCCGGTGTCAATAATAGTGTCAATAATATTGTAAACTGGTGTCACATGAACCATTGTATCGGTGAACTGTATTGGAGTCACGGATCTACAGTTAAGGGGGAAGGGGTATTGATTGGTCCATTAATTTTTTTTATTTTTTTTTTAGTTTCCTTCGTAGACCTCCTGCAACCTTAAAACACATCCGCAAGATTCCTTTTGTAGATAAATGTGTACATTTTTCGGTAGAAAAATTTCCCGGCAAAAGGTTCCTCTTAAATTACGGGATCGCTATAACTCACCAGGGGAAAATTCGACACCTAAATGGCTCGAAAGGGCTTAATATTGACAAAGAAATGGGATGAAAGATATTAAACTCATCAAACTAATGAGCCAAACATCCTACAATCTGAAAACTATGTGGGCTAAGAATGAAGGAAAAGGGGGTCGAGAGAAAAAAAAAAAACAAGAAAAAAACATCCTCCCTTAAACTTTTCTGGAGCGAGGCGTTTTTTTTTTTTTTTTTTTTTGGACCCTCACTGTTTCACTCTATTAGTTTGGAAGACATGGCAATTTACAGTACACCTAAAACACCCCGACTATAATGTAATGCGTATTTACCTATGCTGGGGTGTCTGGTCGTTTCGCCGACCAGTCTTTTCCTCCACACTCGAGTTGTTTCGCTAACACCCTGAAATCGGAAAGTTATATTAGGTTAGGTTACGTTAAAGGGAGAATCTATTTAAATATTTGTATATTATTTTGTATTCGTTATTTTTAATTGTCCATGATGTACATAATTATTAATTTATTATTATTCATATTATTACTATTATTATTATTTTGTATATGGTTTCCTCCCTAGACCTCCATCAAGCTTAAACAAATACACCCAATCCCCCTTCGAGATAAATGTGTCCAATTTTCGGTTGAAAAATGCCAGTTCCACCTAAATTATAGGGGGGAGTTGCCGTTTAGCATTCAGAAATAGAGTTCTCTCAATCTCGTAATTACCTCTCTAAAATTAATGTTCTGCCCACAGCTAACTCAAAGACAACTGCAGAGGTTGAAGTAACTAAACTAAAGGTTTCTAAAGACTCCTGATGGTCACAAAGGCTTTAAAGTATCCCTAATAGGCTCAACACAGCTAACTCAAAGACAACTGCAGAGGTTGAAGTAACTAAACTAAAGGTTTCTAAATACCCCTGATGGTAACAAAGGCTTTAAAGTATCCCCAATAGGCTCAACACAGCTAACTCAAAGACAACTGCAGAGGTTGAAGTAAACAAACTAAAGGTTTCTAAATACCCCTGATGGTAACAAAGGCTTTAAAGTATCCCCAATAGGCTCAACACAGCTAACTCAAAGACAACTGCAGAGGTTGAAGTAAACAAACTAAAGGTTTCTAAATACCCCTGATGGTCACAAAGGATTTTAAGTATCTCAGAAAGTGCGCAAATTGCGTACTGTGCGTGAAAGGGTTAATGGCACGAAAGATCGCAATATTGAATAACGAAATGAGGCGAAAGGCCCATCAAGACCTCCATCAAGCTTAATCAAACATTCTTAAGATCCCCCATCTAGATAAATTTGTACATTTATTCATAGAAAAAAGTCCCGGCCGATGGCCGATTCCTCCTAAATTACAGGCTCGCTTTCGCTCGCTAGGAAAAAATCGACACCAAAATGGCACAAAATGGACAAAGAAATGGGCCGAAAAGTCTTGGTTTGTGTGCGGAATTTTGGTGTGAGTATCCTAGGTTCAGGTCCTAGGAGTACCACATGTATGCATAACTTTCATTGGTTTCATTAGTTAGGTGTACAGTATTTGTAAATTAATTGGTGGGTTGGTGAAAACAAATATGAATCGTCAAACTTATGGGCCGAACGTCTTAAATTCAGAAAACTAATGGGGCTGAACATTAGAAAGAAGGGGGGCCAGCACAATCAACAATCTCATCCTTAACTGTTAAGGAGGGTTTTATGATGTTTGCCATTTTAGAATAATTTATTTCTATTTCATCTCTCGACTAAAATTTAACGCCTCTCCAGATCCCATGACGCCTATTTACCTTTGATTCTGGTTTAACTTAGATGATGGTGTGCAGTTTAAGAAGGACCTATGTTACTAAGAGGGTTATTGAGATCGTATTTACCCATTTGAGTCACATAGGTAGATTATAAACTAAAGAAAATCGGCAAATGGTAACCATAATATGATGAAAATTACGTAACGGTGGTGAAGGGGTTAAATTTAAGAACGACTTTGTTTCCTTACTTGCAGGCTTGCTATTGCTCGTCAAGAAAACATCGACAACTGAATGAAATAAAATGTCTCATAACCGCCTAACTAATGGAGTAAAAAGTGTTAACCCCTTCTTACCGGCGACGTCTCGTTTTATTTTATTCTAGCTATTGTTACACGATATTGTGCAGCTTAAGAAGGATCTGTGGTAGTATGAATGGTGAAGTGAGATAAGTCGAAGCCTTGTATTTGCTGGAGGCCCTTATTAAACTGAATAAATATCGTATTATAATAGCCAGAGTAAATTTGAAAGAATGGCACCGGTACTGAAAGGGTTAAATTCGAGAAGCTAATGGAGCAAAACAGGGATGGTCCAAAACGCCCAATCCACGCATTAGATAGGGTTAAGCTGAAAAAAATCGTCTAATGTTAGCGCCATCGTACTGAAGGGAAAGGTTAATAAAAAGTTGCCGAAGACCGAAACATCTTTCGTGAAACTTGGGTCAAAGTAAGACACAGACACTTTTATTACATTATATGGGTTTCATAATGCTTCGTTCTCTATCCATAAGGCTTCGTGTGTCCTCTCTCTCTCTCTCTCCTTACAGATATGAGTACCTGGGTGAGGGAATCGTAATATCCGCCCCCCCCCCCCCACCCCCCTGCAGTGGATGGGGGGGGGGGGTCATCCTCAGCACCCAATTTCCCGAGAACCTCATCCATTTCCTTTTTTCTTTCTGGATTAGGGAGAGAGAGAGAGAGAGAGAGTAAAGGGAAGTACAAAAGGAAGCCAAGCAACAATAGGTCTAGCGACCCCTTGAGGTTGCTTGCCCTCTAAATCACTCCTGTTCAAACTGTCCAACAGTGGTTCAGAGTGGGTAAGGGACAATTGAAAAGGGAAGCACTACCTTAAGAACAATGTCCTTGGCAGGGTTAGGAAATGTTAGTAGGGAACAATTTTAGTTAAAAACATAACACAGCTACAAGTGATCATCGATGTATCTGAGAAAAAAGTAATTCTTTACAAATGCAATCAGTCGCGGGTTCAAGGCGAGGTGCTTGTCTATGCGATGTTTAAATGAATCAATGGGACTAAGCCAATTCTACAAGTTCACAACTCGATTGAAGAAGAAATACTTAGACGCGTGCGAGTTAAATGATTTACCAATAATTTTGCAACCATTTCCCGACGTGTATTTTGATTAGTCGATCCTAAAGTACTTATTACAGTTCCTATTGTCAATGCCTTTAATGATTTTGAAGACTTGAATTAGGTCACCTCTTAATATGCACTGGGTTAAAGGGAACATACTTAATTATCTATGACGCTCCTCGTATGGTTTGTTTCTTAGATTAGGTTTCATTTTGGTAACTCTACGTTGAACTCGTTCAAGTCTATCAATATCTTTTTGGTAGTAGGGGCACCAGAATTGAACGAACTATTCCAGAAGGGGACGGACTAGGGAATTTAAAAGTGTGAGGGTTATATCTTTGGATTTATGCTAGTATGACCTGCCTAAAAAGCCAATTATTTTATTTGCCTTCTTAACAACTTCTGAACAATGTAGACTGGGTTTTAGGTTACTCAATATTGTTACTCCCAAATCAGTTTCTCTGTCTACACTCCTAAGCTGAGTGCCATTCATTGAATAATTTGCTTTCTCATTTCGGGTCCGATATGGATTACATTTATCCGCAGTAAAAGTCATTTGCCAAACTTGAGCCCAACATGACAGCTTGTCTATGTTATATTGCATAACTTCTACATGTTCATTTGAGAGTACAGTATTTGCAGTTTTTGTATTGTCTGCAAACTTTGAAATTGTACAGGTGAGGCCCTCATCTATGACGTATATGTAAACTAGGAATAGAACTGGCCCTAGAACCGATACCTGGGGTACCCCACTAGTTATATTGGTCCATTACGATGCTTTGACGTTTATGACCACCCTTTGCTTTCTTTCACTGTGCCAATTTTCCATCCATCGCAACTCTCCCCCTTGCATTCCATGAGCTTTTAATGTTATCAATAAACGTTTATGGGGTATTTTGTCAAAGGCCTCTTGAAAATAAAGGTATATAATATCTACAGCTTTACTCTCGTCATATAGGTTGAGGATATCGTGGAAGAAGTCTAAGAGGTTCGTCAAGTAGGAACGTTTGTTACAGAAGCCATGCTGAGTATCTTTGAGTATGTATTTTCCTCTAAGTGATTGTGAGGGTGTTATGCCACGTTATAATAAAACATGAGATAATCTGATTGTGATTTCCACCTTAGTAATCAGCGCTAATCAATAACAACTTGGGTTCCTCTCCGCTGGGAAACAACTAGCCTTAGCTCTATAACTTCACTCAAATAATAGTTAATGGACACAAAATAGACAGTAATGGTTCACAATTTTATTCCTTAATAACTAGGGTACATTCTCAATATGGTGTTAGAAAATAATATATGGATAACATTCATATAAATAATAATAATGTTACAGATAGAACATATAAATAATAATACACAGAGAGGTTCAATCTCAATCACAATAATTAGTGTCCTGAAGGAAAATAATGAAAAGCTCTAAATACGGCTTCACTCAGGGTAAATAATAGTTACTGCGATAGCATACACACGGTACTGAAGGTATGCAAATTAAGACACTACTTGAGCTCAAAACGAATAATAAGTTATGGTAACTTGATCTAGAGATAAAACTCTAATAACTCAAAGAGTAATAATTTATAATATAAATTCATGAATATACAAGATATAGATTATAGTCAAGTATGCGTGACTGAACTTCAAAACGAACATTAAGTTAATGCAACTTGAATAAACATAGAGCTAGAATAACTCATAAGGTACACATATGAATTATACTTCATATAGCGTGATTATAATAATAGTCTTAAATATGTGACTGAAGAGAAATTAATACTCTGTGAATAACTGTCTATGATAGTGATGTACCCAGATGATAAAAATAGCATAACACTAGGTCTGAATAAGCGTTCACTGGTTCTTACGTGTAAATGCATTTATTTATTCCCGGACAAACATATACTGTATATATTTCCAAATAAAGAATACAGGAGACTGTGTTCGAGGAAATATATAAATATTTACCCCACGCTAGATGTGTAATAATATTATTATTCTCCTTTAACCCTTCAAACTCGGATGGTACACGTGTGTACCATTATGTTTTGCCCCCAGGAACCCGGGTGGTACAACATTGTACCATTGCTTGAAAGCCTGTGAGCTTCGTGTGCGAGGCGTCGGTCCGACGCATGTAAACAACAGCCGGCTGGACCGACGCCCCGCATCTCCGGCCACAAGAAGGAGAGCGTCGCTTGTTCGCGTGTGCCTGTATGTTGTTGTTAAGTATCGAAAAGTAGTGTAAAGTGGCTGTTTTGGCCATAAAGTTATCTCCAATGAAATCATCATCACAAATCAAGCACTTGACTTAGAGAGCTCTACTTAACGCCATTCTACAGGTAAATAACACAGCTACGCTTGGGGATGCGCGGGAATGCGGGAAGCAGTCAGCATAACAATGATACGGTAGCCTAGCCTAGACGTTTTTCGGCCAAAACACCCGGATTTCGGGGAATATTTATGTAATGCGTAGCCGGGGCGGGAGGGTTAACAGAGCAACGGATAATAAGTAAATAGGGAAGAATTGATAATCTTCGATTTGTACGTTAATCTATGAACCTCAACATACCAAGTTAAACCCTAATTGCAATCATCGTTACCATTACAAAACAAAGGTTTAGGTGGAAGAAAAAGGCACTGGTAGAGCGTTTGGCGAGCACGTTGCACTAGTCCAAGTTGTCCAACGGTTGATCACAGGGACCTGGAGGCTTCACACACGCTCACTAGGTTCGGGCCCAAACAACTCGATGCGCCTGGCTCTATCTTCGTTCTTCTTTCTCTTCACACGACACTCTCGAATACTGTCTGCACTGAACTGGGATGATGATTTAACTTGAGATTTATTACGAGTATCAGTTTGGTACAGGGATTCTAATCTAGCATCTAGATCAGCATCCAAGCTACTAGATCCACCTGAGATATTGAAACTTCCTGTATGTGTGCTTGTAAGTCCCCGAATTACCGGATGTTGACAACTTGTTAGCAGCACAGGAAGTTCTTCACTAGAGGTTTCACCTGACTGATCCCTTTCTATCTTAGGGATCCTGATCTCGTATTCCAAAATTGGAACTAAACCAGTAGACTGATTGCTTGATTTAACCTTCAGTGCAGGTGGTAACTCCTTTTTGGTCGGCATCAGGGGGCTTTGATCTCGGGGTAATAGGGGTGTGTGTGCAACCCTGATTTTGAGTTTAGGGATGGAAGGAATTGCACTAATATTTGTTTGTCTGTGTGACTAGTTCGAGGATGATGCTTGGGGAGTTTTGGTTTTCTTATTTGACTAGGTTACCTGATGGTTATTTGGGAGTGATATGTTAATTTGGGGGGTTTGGTTAGAGTTGGGGTTTTCTTCATATTTAGTATTGATAGGAGGAGTTAAATCTAAAAGGGCTTGTTTACCAGCGACATTATTACTTTCTTCATAATGAGTTTGGTACTGTACTGGGGGGCACTGAGGGTTTTTCTAGTTAATTTGCATACACTCGGGTGTATCACAAATTGTCACTGGTTGATTTTGGTGGTTGTAGGAGCTCTCCTTGGAATTTCTGGAATTCCCACGCTCTTCGTTTTCTATGAGAGCTGTTCCAAGGGGTGCCTTTTCTGGTTTGGTTGAGTCTCGTTTTCTGACTTGATGTTGATGGTGGTCCTGGGTCCTGGAGGGCCCGGGCTGTGGTTCCTGGCTTCTTATGGAAGAAATGCGGCAGATTTGGTCTGAGGTGTTATATGTAGACGGTGTTACTCTGGCCAGCTTGCCAGAATGTGCTCGTACTCGCTAGCGCTCGCCAGGGCAGTGGAATGGGCTATAATAATCGTAGAACGATGTTCTTTCTTTCTTAGTATTCATGTAGTCACAGCCAGATCAGTGGTGGTCTTTATTCTTGTCTGTGACACATGGAAGTATTTTATATCAGTGATAGAGTATAAGATATGCAGTGTGAAGTTAAGGAGAGAGAGAGCGAGGTAGGCAGCGAGGTTGTATTATGTGCATGTGTATGTACGTGTGCATCCCTCGCTCGGGCGGGGTTTTCCCACGCTCTTGATTGGCTGGTGGGCCTGGCGCGTCCTAGGACGCTTGCATTTCATGACGTAGTGGTCTGTGATTGGGTGCCGCTGTCCTAGTGTTGGTGCTGGGGGGGCTCCCGCCGCGTGTCTCCTTTAGAGCTTGGCATGGTGTGCTTGGTCCTAGACGTCCCTTGCAATCTGTCCCCAATCTAACCCCCTGTACTACTGTTTCTCTCTCTGAACTTCTTTTCCATTACTTCTCATCTTTATTCAATTTCTTATCCCTTCTGGTTCTGCATACGACTTCCATAGTCAGCCAGTCGTATTACCAGCACCAGTTCTCACATATATGTTTTGCACTAGCTTTAGGGATTATTAGTCATAGTCACATGAGTCATATTATCATTGGGTGCTTCTAAATATTGAGTTGTTCTTTGTTACTATTTAATGCTAGACAGTGGAGGGTATCTTTAGTCGTTGTCTGAGTTATGTACATGGCAAGTCAGAGCCTGTACGCCTTCGACGGAGCTAGGTGCCTGTAACCCTTGTGCATATTTTTCCTGTGCGAGTGTAGCAGTATACAAGCGAAGGGCTTTTGCCTACACTTACTTGTATGCTCGCTACCTCATTTTGTTGACCTTTGTGGAACGCCAGGGCGAGATCAGATACTTGAGATCTGGACTTACCAAGAGAGCCTCCTAGTCATTTAACGTAACATAAGGGAAATCTGTTCAAGGGGAGACAGTAGGCTACGAGCATGCTTGCGCTCTGCTTAGCCTCCTGGTACCTTTTATGCCGCTGCTAGACTTTATTAGTAATAAAGACAGCATTGTGTTTATTAACTTTAACTGTGTATGCTTTAGGAATTATTCACGTATTATTTTAGCCTAGGTTGATGCTTGGTGCACAACCCAGTATGGCTGTTACTTTGGCTAAGGAAGTACTGTTTTGAGTGGCTATTATTAGTGCTGTCACAGAGTTGTTGCACTCCCTTGTTATATATTTGTATCCTACTTATTGGTGTATTTAAGATACACGCTTTGGTGTCCTGCCCCTGCATTATTTCTGTTCTATATTAACGAGCATCTTAGAGCATCAGACGTTTTCAGAAGATTCCATATCTGTTTGCTGTAGGACTAGACTTTCAGTGTTTTCATAGAGCATTGAAGAGTTAGTGTTGAGTACAGACTCATACTAAAGTTAACGTAAGCATATAGTCCTTTATTAAATCTTGTTATAGTTTATTCAAACATTGTTATTACTTAAGAGCATTTTATTAACGTAAAGTACTCCTGTTGTGAGTAGGCTTTGCCGTCACCGGAAAGCCTTTGTAGAAGTGCACTAAAACCCAGTTAATTGATACCCCATTATCCAGTAGATTAACTCTGGAGGGTTTAAGTGTTTTGTTCACCGGTGTAATAGTTCGAAGGTTTTGGAATTAGCGTACCGTTGTTGCAGATATAGTCTATCATCTAGTCCATTATTAAGTGCCCTTGTTTATTTCGTAGTGCCGGTCATAACAAATGGCGACCTTAGAAGAGAATATAGTGAACTGAATATTGCAGGATTTTTTTTTTTGAGAAATCTTATTGCCATTTGGGGTTGAATTTATTTCTCGCAGTGTTGGCAGTGGACATTGTTTTGAGGATATATAGAACTTGTTGGAGTTTATTGGTGACCTAGTATTGCACTCAAGAACATCTTCGAATATTTTTGTGAATAAAGCTACGCGAGAGTTTGGCTACTTTTGTCTTGATTTGAGAATTTTTTTGTTGACTCCATCATGTCACTGGACGGGTCTGAACATAGTGAGGGCACAGTGCGAGAGACAGGCGAGGAGGTGGAGAAGGTGGAGTTGTCTAACGGCGTTCGGGTGGTGAACAATGAGGAGGATGCTCGGATTTTTTTGGAGGAGCCTGTGTCGGCGGACCGGGTGTCGGGGCTGGACCGGTACGGACTGCAGTGTGTAGCCACGGTCTTAGGGTTTTCTGGTACTAGCGGTTTGTCGCGAGGTGAGCTGGCTACCTGGGTGCTCGGTGGGGTGCATGGGGCTTCGGGTGGAGCGGGAGCTGGGGCTCCTTCGGCCCAGCCACCATTCCACTCGACTCCTATCATGGCGCCCCCTCGGGCTCCGGAGCCGGGAACGTTCCCGCAGGCCGATGCCCGCTGGCGGTTGGGTATGCCTCTAGGTGGCTCACGGGGTGGGTCCCTAATAGTAGCACCCCCTCCTCAGGGTTTGTCTTCCGAGATGTTGTTTCAGCTCGAACTCGCCAAACTTCAGCAGCAGGGGCGACAGGCTAAGCATGAGGCTGAGCTCGAGCAGCGGAAGTATGAGGTTGAGCTTGAGCAGCGCAAGCTTGAGCAGCGTGAGCGAGAGTCTGAGCGCAAGTTTGAGTCTGAAAGGTATTGTGCCGATATTGATCTAGAGAAAACTTGTGTAGAGGTGACGAGGAACCGGGTCTCCAGGGGGGTCGACCCCATGACCAGTCCCTGTCGCATCTACTAAAGTTGGTTTCAGTGTTTGATGAGTTAGGAGTTACCAAATTTGTTCTCCGGTTCGAGAAAAAGTGCCAGGAGCACCAATGGCCCGAGGAGAAGTGGGCAGCCCTTGTTTCGTCACATTTGACGGGGAAAGCACTCAAGGCGTATGATGCTTTGCCCCTAGATTCCTGCGTGAATTATGAGGCATTGAAAGAGGCTGTTCTGAGGGCGTATGAGTTGCAGCCAGAGACCTATAGGCTGAAATTTAGAGCTGTTCCCAAGAGAAAGGAGGATACTTTCCAGGAACACACCATTGAGCTGTCAGATGCAGTTGAGAATTGGTTAAGATCGGAGAAGGCAACTACTTTTGAGGCAGTGAAGCAATTAGTGTTGTTAGAGCAATTTTTTAAATGTAATGGCAGTGACTTGACTCTTAACCTGAAAGAAAAGCAACCAAAAACTTTGCAGGAGGCGGCTAAGATGGCTGACCTCAGGTTGTCATTGATTCGTGGGTGCGGGTCTGCACAGAGAGCTGAGGCAGGTAACAAGGGGCGTACCACTCCACCCCCCCGAATTAATGACACAAATAATTATCCACTTAAGAATACTGTTGCCAATTATGATCCCAAGTCGAAACCCTTCCCGTTCAAGAAAGGCCAGGGGCCTTCCTCACCTCAGAGGAAGTCCAAGAGCGAAGTGGAGTGTTTCAAGTGTCATGAGGAAGGGGCATATTGCACGCTCATGTACGAGCACGCCGCCTACAGCAGTGGTGTCACTAGTGAGCAACATTGGCGTGTCTTTGAGGTCTTCCGCGTTTGCCCGGGGTAAACAGTCGGTTGCGAAGTCATCGCCGGTGCAGAAGCAGCAGGAGGGCTCGTCACCCGTCCGAGATGTTTTTTGTGGTCATAGGGGGCATGGCACTGTGAGGTGGGCTGGTGTGGAGCATAGGCTTGAGTTGTTGCGTGATACGGGTGCTTCCCAGACACTTGTTAAGAATTTCACAGGCAAGCCTATTAACGCGGCTCGGGTTGTGGTGGTTCAAGGCATCAATGCTACGCGGTCTTACCCGCTGGTCAGAGTAGACCTTGAGGTGGACGGTGTGACACGAGAGTTGGATGTGGGTGTTGTGGAGAAGTTGCCAGTTGAGGGGGTCGACCTCCTTCTCGGTAACGACTTTGCGGTGCTCACTTCCGAGGTTCCACCCTTAGTCGTTGCCGAGAGGGCGGCCGACATGAGTAGGGAGGGGCAAGAGGGGCTCGAGAGATCTCAGTCCGCTCAGGTGTCACAGCCTAGTACCCAAGTTTCAGACCAGCGGAGGAAGGGTCGGAAGGAGAAAGTCAAGGCTGGTCGGGTTGAGAGTTTGGACCCAGCAACACTCTTGGTGACTCGGTACTTGACCCAAAGGTGAGCTCCGGAGTGGCCCCAGAACCTGTCCCCCCTAGTGACATGGTAGGACGTGATGGCACTCCGCGACAGAGTAGTTCCCAGGTGCAATTAAAAGATCCTAGTCTTGAGAGTTGCGGGAACGGGGCTATTGAACTCGACGAGGACGGGGAAGCATGTCATGTGAACCTGTTAAAGGAGTTTGTGAGGCAACCACCTGAGCAGCCAACTGTCCCTGTGTTGGTCTGCAGGGGCCAAGGTGGAGAAGGAGAGGGGGGCAGTGGGGCACAGGTGGAGAAAAGTTGGGATTGTCATGCCTCGGCGAAGTAGTGGGCGGGGGACATGAGTCAGGTGGCTGTGGAAGCGCTTGAGCACCTGTCTGAGCAGCAATGTGCAGCACTCCAGCACCTGCTCGGTTCATACCCTACTGTTTGCCGAGCACCCAGGCCTCACAACTCATGCGGTGCACGATGTTCCGCTGGCAGGTCACTTGAGTGTTAGTAAACCGTTGGCCTCATTGTTTCAGTGGTTCAAGGTGGGCGACGAGGCTTTGGCATGGTTGTCAGGTCAGGGTCGACCCATGGCTGCTAAGGGTGGTGGTCAGAATCAGGACATTGAGCAGATTGGTGAGGTTGGCTGTGGAGTGGATGCGCCCGGTCGTCGCATAGCTTCCCAATGCTGCTCTAGTAACATGCAACAGCCCTACCATAGACCGACTGTATCTGGCCATGTCGCTGAAGGCGGTGATGCTGCGCAGGCAGATGTAGTCGCAAGGAATGCGGGGGTTCGCATGTACGGTATCGGCGGGGGAGCATTAGCAATTATGAACTGTGGGAGTGACTGCACAGGTGGTACAGATTGTCCCTCTAGTGACCTGGCTGTTCTAGGGACAAAGGTGGAGAAGGAGGGAGACTATAGTGTAGAAACTATGGTCCCAGCTGGGTTGTGGGAGGGCAATGAGCATGTGGTTCTTCGAGATAAGTTGCAACCTCTTGTTCCTAAGCGCCAAGAGAAGTTGTTTACTAGGCTGTGGCAGTACATCCGCATGTTTGTTGATTCTCCAGGCCTGATGTACGGGGTAGAATCCGACATGGAGGCTGGAGACAGTGCAAGGCTCAAGTTGGCTCCCTACCGTATAAATCCTGCTCGACAGCCTGTTGTGAAAGCAGAGCTGGACTACATGTTGGAAAAGGGTCTGAAGGACAAAGGATATCGTGAGTGGCCGTTGCCAGTAACTTTGCCACCTGAGTTAAGTGGCAAGATCCGTGTGTATGTTGATTGCAAGAGTGTTGGTGCATTATCCCTGACAGACGCCTATACATTATCCAGAGTTGACAAACCCATAGACCGTATCGGGCCTGCCTCGTTCATCACTAAGGTAGAAATAGTGAAAGGTTATTGGCAGGCCCCGTTGCCGGAGAGAGCGAAGAGAAGTGCCAGTCTTGTGATGAACTGGGCAGTTTATCAGTGTCAGGTGTTGTTTTGCTGCCGGAACACAAGTTGGATGTGTGGCATGTTAAGGGCACTGATAATGTTGTGGCTGATTGTTTGTCACGGGAGGGTACGCTTCAAGGAGCACCCTCGCTGTTCAGTCAGTGTGTGTTTGAGAGTAGAGAAAAATTAGGCTTGCCCCTGTAGTGCAAAGCCGCCAAAAACACTATTAAAAATAATACAAAAACCTCACATAAAATCTCTTTCTTTTGATAGTATATAAGTGCAGTATGTTACAGCAAGAATCTAAGACATTCTGAGTTTTTGTCTTAGTAGGCTAGGCTTGTTGAAGCTTGCTCGTTGAGCGTATTATTGTTAAGTGATACTATTCTTTTGGGGAAGTGTTGTGTAGATTTTGTTTTATATAATGAAGTGTTTTATGTTGTGATTGTGCCTTGTTTTCACAACTTGGGGGGAGTAGCTGGGTGAGGCGGGGTTTATGAGCATTCTGTCTGGTCAGATGTGGCGTTTACCTGACGTTAAAACGTCCCACATCTTGGGCGGGGTGTTACGCTGGCCAGCTTGCCAGAATGTGCTCGTACTCGCTAGCGCTCGCCAGGGCAGTGGAATGGGCTATAATAATCGTAGAACGATGTTCTTTCTTTCTTAGTATTCATGTAGTCACAGCCAGATCAGTGGTGGTCTTTATTCTTGTCTGTGACACATGGAAGTATTTTATATCAGTGATAGAGTATAAGATATGCAGTGTGAAGTTAAGGAGAGAGAGAGCGAGGTAGGCAGCGAGGTTGTATTATGTGCGTGTGTATGTACGTGTGCCTCCCTCGCTCGGGCGGGGTTTTCCCACGCTCTTGATTGGCTGGTGGGCCTGGCGCGTCCTAGGACGCTTGCATTTCATGACATAGTGGTCTGTGATTGGGTGCCGCTGTCCTAGTGTTGGTACTGGGGGGGCTCCTGCCGCGTGTCTCCTTTAGAGCTTGGCATGGTGTGCTTGGTCCTAGACATCCCTTGCAATCTGTCCCCAATCTAACCCCCTGTACTAATGTTTCTCTCTCTGAACTTCTTCTTTTCCATTACTTCTCATCTTTATTCAAATTACTTATCCCTTCTGGCTCTGCATACGACTTCCATAGTCGGCCAGTCGTATTACCAGCACCAGTTCTCACATATATGTTTTGCACTAGCTTTAGGGATTATTAGTCATAGTCACATGAGTCATATTATCATTGGGTGCTTCTAATTATTGAGTTGTTCTTTGTTACTATTTAATGCTAGACAGTGGAGGGTATCTTTAGTCGTTGTCTGAGTTATGTACATGGCAAGTCAGAGCCTGTACGACTTCGACGGAGCTAGGTGCCTGTAACCCTTGTGCATATTTTTCCTGGGCGAGTGTAGCAGTATACAAGCGAATGGCTTTTGCCTACACTTACTTGTATACTTGCTACCTCATGTTGTTGACCTTTGTGGAGCGCCAGGGCAAGACCAGATACTTGAGATCTGGACTTACCAAGAGAGCCTCCTAGTCACTTAACGTAACATAAGGGAAATCTGTTCAAGGGGAGACAGTAGGCTACGAGCATGCTTGCGCTCTGCTTAGCCTCCTGGTACCTTTTATGCCGCTGCTAGACTTTATTAGTAATAAAGACAGCATTGTGTTTATTAACTTTAACTGTGTATGCTTTAGGAATTATTCACGTATTATTTTAGCCTAGGTTGATGCTTGGTGCACAACCCAGTATGGCTGTTACTTTGGTTAAGGAAGTACTGTTTTGAGTGGCTATTATTAGTGCTGTCACAGAGTTGTTGCACTCCCTTGTTATATATTTGTATCCTACTTATTGGTGTATTTAAGATACACGCTTTGGTGTCCTGCCGCTGCATTATTTCTGTTCTATATTAACGAGCATCTTAGAGCATCAGACGTTTTCAGAAGATTCCATATCTGTTTGCTGTAGGACTAGACTTTCAGTGTTTTCATAGAGCATTGAAGAGTTAGTGTTGAGTACAGACTCACACTAAAGTTAACGTAAGCATATAGTCCTTTATTAAGTCTTGTTATAGTTTATTCCAGCATTGTTATTACTTAAGAGCATTTTATTAACGTAAAGTACTCCTGTTGTGAGTAGGCTTTGCCGTCACCGGAAAGCCTTTGTAGAAGTGCACTCAATTAACCCAGTTTATTGATACCCCGTTATCCAGTAGATTAACTCTGGTGGGTTTAAGTGTTTTGTTCACCGGCGTAATAGTTCGAGGGTTTTTGGAATTAGCGTACGTACCGTTGTTGCAGATATAGCCTATCATCTAGTCCATTATTAAGTGCCCTTGTTTATTTCGTAGTGCCGGTCGTAACAACGGAAGTAGATGTTTGGATATATTTGGCCATAGACTACATTAAATCTGGACTTGACACGAAAATGGAACTCTGCAGTAAGGGACCCATAATCGGAAAACGAACCCCCAAGTTCGAACCTCGAAAACGGAAAAACTTGGTATTTTCGTGGTTTCGAGGTTCGAACTTGGGGGTTCGTTCTCCAATTTTGGGTCCCTTACTGCAAAATTCCATTTTCGTATCTAGTCCAGATCTACTGTAGTCTATGGTTTGACATATCTTGTCCAGACCCCGTCATCTCAGTGTTTCTAGCATTTTACAGACAACTGAGGTTAAGCTAATTGGACGATAGTTACTAGGTAAAGATGTGCTGCTTTGTTTTAATATCGAGAGAGAGAGAGAGAGAGAGATACACAGATAATCAGACCACACAGATCTTGCAGTTCCTACTAGGTGGTCTGGCCTTAATATTGTATATTAGACAGGGTTAGTCTATAGTAGAAGAATAGGACAGCAAAGTAGAAGGTTCTCTCCCCATCCTCCGCTTTCTCCAGGTAATATATATATATATATATATATATATATATATATATATATATATATATATATATATATAATTGTACAGTATATTAGCCGTACCAGATAATATGATCAAGCGTAAACTTATGGGTCAGGAAATGCCCACCAGGAAAGTGTTTATAGAGTATAGAAACAAATTTGTTTGAAAGGGAAATTACACATACTTACTGATTAATTCATATTAATTCCAATCTTCATCAGATGATCGTCCAGTAACAACTGAATTACTGTCAACCTTGGTAAACTATTCCACTCTTTAACCACACTGTATGTGGAAAACTTTTGTGGCACATCTAGGCATGCCTTTTTTTTCTAATACATTTAATTCCATTACCTCGGGTTGCAGCATTTTTATTAATCGTGAACAGTGCACTGATATCAACTCTGTAAAATATTTTAAGTATCTTAAAACACTCGACAAGTTGGCCTCGCAACCTCCTTTTCTTTTGCGTTGTTACTGCCCTATGGTTTTTTGTATTATTCTTTACTTCGTTTGTAAAAAACAGAACCAAAATATTCGTCAAGTGTATTTGCAATATCAATGTCGGCTGTCACTATTTGATCATCAGTTAATAGGCGTATTCCGCTTCTTATTTATCTATTGTTATTTAAGTAGTTATAAAAATGCTTTGGGTTGTCGGGGTATTTTTTGGCTATAGCGACTTCAAAATCACGTTTACCGGAACTAATCAGTTTCTTAAAATTTCTTCTAGCGATGTTGTACAATAATTCCTTTACTTGGTCATTAGACAGTTATCATTTTGTTTAAGCTTGAGCATTTTCTGTCTAGTTTTGATTGTATTACGGATTTCATTGTTGAACCATGGTGGCATTTTTAGTTGCACTAGTTCGTTAATCTTTCTTTGGTACATATTTGTGTTGTGACATCATAAACATGTTCCTCCACACTGCTCCCTTATCTCATTTATTTCGTTATTTATATCTAGCAAGGAGTGTGTGTTATGCAGTGCTTGCCTAAATTCGTCACGATCAGCATTTCTTAAATCTGGCACCAAGATTTCCATTTTGTCAATAGTATAGCTTAGCGGCTCGCTTGGTGTAGTGACTAGCGTCTCGGACTTCCACCCAGAAGGCCCGGGTTCGCGCCCACGCTCGGCGCATTAAAGATTTTTCACAAGCACTGAGTCGTTACCATCCCTCATGAGCAAAGGGATGGGGTAGTAGTACAGGACCCCAATGGAAATACGCCTAATCGACCTTATTGAGCTATCCTTAGCTAGCTTAGCATGCGCTAGCTTTAAGAACTATTATTATTATTATTATTATTAAGAACCTAATGATTCTATGGTCGGAATTTGACAGATGTTCACCTGCCTCTAAATTAGTAACTACATTTTCATTGGTAGTTATGACAAGGTCGATAATATTATTGTCACGCGTTGCTTCCCTTACACACTGATATAGGAAATTATCCTCTATAAAATCTATCATTTTGATTGAATTATCATTATTTCTGGTGACAAGATTCCAATCTATATTATGGACATTATAATCGCCTAGAAGAATACATATATCTGAAAGAGTTTTATTCTGCATATCGTAAAATCGTACATCGTCACTTCCTTTGTAGCTAAAGGAGGTATGTAAGCTGTTGTAATATGAATCTTCGTTTTATTGATATTAATTCTGGCACACACGATTTCTAGATTACTAGGGGGGTGGGGGGGGATTTCTTCTGGCATCTAATTAGATGAGATAAACATCCTAAAACCACCGCCATTAATATTGTATTCTGAGATTAGGTCTTTGTTATTTAAATCAAGATGAGCTTCGGTGATGCATATAATATCAGCTTGCTCAGTTGATAATAGACACCAAAATGCATTGATCGTATTTATAATAGAGCAGGCATTGAAAGAAATACCCTTAATGGAATATACAGTATATCTCTTCTGTGTTTAAAAACTTGACCGGAAGTCTTAGCCAAGGGCTTGGCGATCTCAGAGATAATTGGAGGGTAATCCTGGTTGAAATTTTCTGTGACGGTTTGCGTGGGCTAAGTGGGGTGCGCGGGGGTGAGGTTTATCCTCGCTAAGACTGGAATTATTGTTCATCTGGGTGGAATTTACTGAACTTTTAATGTTGAGGGTCATATAAGTAATACGGCGAGGGGAGGAAGACGCTGATAGCCTACAGTATGTCAATACTCAGATACGTGAATTTTGGACTCAATATTTTCAGTAATTTGTGATTTTGCATGGGCATCATAAACCACTTTGTTTAGGATTTCTCTCATGAACTCAACTCCTTTGTCTGAAAGATGAACACCATCCCTCTTATACAGGTCTGGTTTTCCCTCAACATTCCTCCAGTTTAGTACAAAATGCACCTTTTCGCTTGCACACATACTGTAGCCTGGACTGCATCATTGACTTCAGTGGCTCGGTTCAGACTATTACGATCCTGTTTTGAGTCTTGGTACCAAGCCATTTACTATACATTTATTTGCTTTATTTTGACTTCCGTAATCAGAGTTCGGTATATACCTACTATATCTATTATTGGGACCTTACCTCCATCAAAGCAGTCATTGCTTCCCACGTTAACCATAACACAGGCGTTAGCAGGAATGTGAGCTTTGATTGTGTCACTGCTCTATTAATATTTATATTATGTTGTATAACCTGCAAACCATCATTTGATGGTTTAACCATTGAGTTGGATTTTTTGTTTGCATCCTTTATCATATTTTCAAGGATGTTGAGTTTATCCTTCAGCTCGAAGTTTTCATGATTCAGTTCATCAATTTTACTTTTTTTACGCATCTAGTGTGCATTCAAGGTACTGGAATTTCTCATTTGTTAAGCAAATGAAGCACTTAGTATCTGGGTATCCATACCTGGGAAACCATTCTTTGTAAAAATGTATATCACAGTTATCACAGGTAACTCGTATGGGCGCAATTGTAAATGCATAAATTACATATTATTACAATTGTAATAGAATTGAAGGTATAAAACTGCAAGAAAAACAAATTGTAACTTTCCTTCAGCTGAGGTCCTCCGTCTCCAGGTAAAATTTGAAGGGTGGGTCAAAAGGTCAGGAGCGGTTCATTAAACACGTGTAAGCTCTAGGACCCTGGAAGGAGAGAGAGAGAGAGAGAGAGATAATATATATGACAATGACTTATATATATAGACCGCAAAGCTTCATCCGGATTATTTTAGCAACTAAAGCCGGTATATCAATATAGTGCCATTTCCACAACGTTGATCTGCCTGCTTCTGGAATAAACCTCTGTACGGATTGTGTCACCTTTAACCCCTTCAGTACCGGTGATGTCCTTTTTATTATGTTCTGGCAACTATTAGACGATTAAATTCAGCTTAGGAAGAACGCCTACCCATTATTAGGCTACAGACTATTTCAATTAATCCTTGCAGCTAACATATATTCTTCCTAAGTTTCATAAAATCGTCTAAATGTAGCTGAAATCAAATAATACAGACACCACCGGTGTAGGAAGGGATAATAATCTACCTTCAGTTTAATTTTGTTACCAATGCAAACAGATTCTAGAAATACTGACACAGATTCTACTCATCGAAAATTGATTAGTTATTTAAAATAGGACTTAAGAGGCTGTCAACCCTATTGGAATATCAAACCAGCACATACAGTCAAGAATAACGTCAGGACTGGAGCCCCTTTTCGAGTACTCCAGTCCCTTTCGAAAATTGAGTTAGTTTGTTAAAATAGGACTTCAGAGGCTATCAACCCTTCTCGATTATTAAGCCAGCACACTAAATCAAGAATAGCTTCAGGACTGGAGCCCTTTTTCGAGAACTCCAGTCCCTTGGAAAGTTGATGAAAAACGTTTTCTTAACCTAAGAAGTGCGCATGGGGGTAATTAGACACCTCTCCCTGTGCTGACGTATTTGAGCTGTTTCCATCACTAAAATATTAATTTTACCATAAATAGCATTAATACTTATCCTAACGCGCCTATTATGGGTTGATTATAAAGGTATTAACCTGAAACAACAATAAAACGAGTGAAAACAGCGTTTGGATGGTCAAAATCGGAGATACAGGCCGCGAGTTATATAATGTATGGGTGAGGCAACCTGCTTTCCCGCCAATTTCCCCCAAGGCCACTGAGACACAGTCGATCGATACTCTCTCTCTCTCTTGCACTCGCTTTCTAACAGTGATGACAAGGCCCTGCTTGCAACTCGCTAATGTTAGCACAAAAATATACCTCAGAATAAGGGAATAACAGGGAAAATAGGTGATAACTGAAGGAGGGGAGGAAAGTGGGAAAGGAGGGGAGGTAGAGGAGTGATATTTTGCATGGCCCAGGGGCAATTTTTTTTGTTTTTTTTTTTTTTTTATATGTTTAAAGTTGATTTTTTGTTTTTTCTCTGACTCTTAAGAGTCTTCCCGCAGTCCGCCGGGGGAACTCTTAAGAGCAGTTCCCGGGTTAATAACCTCCTCATATTACTGAACACTTAATGATTTTTTCTCCTTTAGACCATTGATCAGAGATATAATCATAAACAGACAGATAGGTTAACCTCTGACATAGCCATTACCAATAGGGTCACAATCTTAACCCTTATTGTACCAGCGACGGTATACAGCCGTCAGTAATAAAGTCACTCGTCAGTACCAGCGACGGAAGATCGCCGTCAGTACTATGCGGTCCTTGTAACTGCCCGTATCGAGCGGTACCAGGTATGTGACTTGTACACACTGTTTTGAGACCTTGGCAAATCTTCTCAGCCTTGATCCAAACCTGTGGGAGCTTGCTGGGACAGTATTCCTCCAACTTTTGGGGTGAGTGGGTATTTTCTCTCGACTCTGAAGCCATTTTTGCCACAATGCCATAAAGCTCAGTGATAGCGAAAGAACTCGTACCAATGGTTTCAAATTAGATAAATTTTGTTTCAGAAAAGATATAGGCAAATATTGGTTTGGTAACAGAGTTGTAGATGGGTGGAATGGACTACCAAGTGCTATAGTGGGATTAAAAACGGTAGGGAGCTTTAAGATAAAATTGGATAAGCATGTGGACGAGAAGGGTTGGGTGTGAAGGGGGATCAGCCGGGTTGGGCCAATCAGCGCTCTGCAGACCCCGTAATCCTGCGTTAATCTCTAACCGTTTTGGTAAGATGATCCTCAGGGTATTAGAGTGTTGAGCCTATAATTGGGCTTTGTAACTGGGGTTGTGTGGGACAGGGATCTGCCTTGCTTAGGCCAATCGGCTTTCTGCAGACCTCCTTCGAACCTCCTTCTCCCCCGTCTTTAGCCCCATTAGTTTTGACATTTTAAGATGTTCGCCCTGTTAGTTTGGCGATTTTAAGACATTTCGCCCAATTCCTGTCAATCTTAAGACCTTTTGTGCCATTTACGTCCTTTATATCATATTCTGGCAAACATTACACAATTATATTCAGCTTAGGAAGAATCTGTGGTAAGTACAAATATTTATTGAGCCTGTCTGTAGCCATTTTTATTTTTGTGAGATCATTCCTAAGCTAAATTAAATAATCTAATAATTTCCAGAATGTAATAAAAATGACATGACCGGTACTGAGTGGGTTCAATCCTGTCACTCATTCACTACAAAAGGACGTGACCGGTACTGAGTGGGTTCAATACTGTCACTCATGCACTACAACTGTTCCAGGTACTGAGTGGGTTCAATACTGTCACTAATTCACTACAACTGTTCCAGGTACTGAGTGGGTTCAATACTGTCACTCATGCACTACAACTGTTCCAGGTACTGAGTGGGTTCAATACTGTCACTAATTCACTACAACTGTTCCAGGTACTGAGTAGGTTCAATACTGTCACTCATGCACTACAACTGTTCCAGGTACTGAGTGGGTTCAATACTGTCACTAATTCACTACAACTGTTCCAGGTACTGAGTGGGTTCAATACTGTCACTAATTCACTACAACTGTTCCAGGTACTGAGTAGGTTCAATACTGTCACTCATGCACTACAACTGTTCCAGGTACTGAGTGGGTTCAATACTGTCACTAATTCACTACAACTGTTCCAGGTACTGAGTGGGTTCAATACTGTCACTAATTCACTACAACTCTTCCAGTTACTGAGTAGGTTCAATACTGTCACTCATGCACTACAACTGTTCCAGGTACTGAGTGGGTTCAATACTGCCACTCATTCACTACAACTGTTCCAGGTACTGAGTGGGTTCAATCCTGTCACTCATTCACTACAACTGTTCCAGGTACTGAGTGGGTTCAATCCTGTCACTCATTCACTACAACTGTTCCAGGTACTGAGTGGGTTCAATACTGTCTCTCATTCACTACAACTGTTCCAGGTACTGAGTGGGTTCAATACTGTCACTCATTCACTACAACTGTTCCAGGTACTTGGTGGGTTTAATACTGTCACTAATTCACTACAACTGTTCCAGGTACTAAGTGGGTTCAATACTGTCACTCATTCACTACAACTGTTCCAGGTACTGAGTGGGTTCAATACTGTCACTAATTCACTACAACTGTTCCAGGTACTGAGTGGGTTCAATCCTGTCACTCATTCACTACAACTGTTCCAGGTACTGAGTGGGTTCAATACTGTCTCTCATTCACTACAACTGTTCCAGGTACTGAGTGGGTTCAATACTGTCACTCATTCACTACAACTGTTCCAGGTACTGAGTGGGTTCAATACTGTCACTAATTCACTACAACTGTTCCAGGTACTGGGTGGGTTCAATACTGCCACTCATTCACTACAACTGTTCCAGGTACTGAGTGGGTTCAATCCTGTCACTCATTCACTACAACTGTTCCAGGTACTGAGTGGGTTCAATACTGTCTCTCATTCACTACAACTGTTCCAGGTACTGAGTGGGTTCAATACTGTCACTCATTCACTACAACTGTTCCAGGTACTGAGTGGGTTCAATACTGTCACTCATTCACTACAACTGTTCCAGGTACTGGGTGGGTTTAATACTGTCACTAATTCACTACAACTGTTCCAGGTACTAAGTGGGTTCAATACTGTCACTCATTCACTACAACTGTTCCAGGTACTGAGTGGGTTCAATACTGTCACTCATTCACTACAGCTGTTCCAGGTTCGCATCTTGGCAACAGTACAATTCCATACTAAATTTGTGCATTACATTTTATTTTTGGTTAATACTTCTTTATCGATCTCGCCTTATTGGCCTGTGATGAGGAGTTGCTGGAACACCTGTTTCATTTGTCTGGCTTCCCTCACTGTTTCTGTTAGTGTCTCACCTACACAGAGAGTAATCCAGCTGGCTCTCACAAACACCTCGTCCTCCTCCTATTAATGTCACTACACAATACAAGCACACCACACTTCTTTCCAATACACAAACAAACAAAAATAATAATAATAATACAAATAATAATAATAATAATATTTTTTGAAGATGACCAACAAACACCCTTACTTTGGCTCTGTCACTTTTTCAACTTTGGAGGAGACACAAGTTACAGGCAGCTTTGCCTTTTGTCTCCCTCATAAACATTGAACAATAATATAGTAATTAGACAACTACCCGGTACGTATAAATGGGCTATTGTACTCTAAACATGTGGGTGCAATTCTCCCTATGACCTGGTTGTATGGTGCGGTAGTGTTAAGCTTCAGACTAAAGGTAAGGGATGATTTGTATATTTTGTCATTCTCCCTCATGTTAGCCCCATAAGTGTTCAGATTTGAAGGTGTTCGGCCCATTATTTTGGCGATTTTAAGTCTTTTTCACCCCACTTCTTTGTCAATATTACGACCTTTCGTGCCAATTAGGTGTAATTTTTTTCCTGACGAGCGATAGTGAGCCTGTAATTTAGGAGGAACCAGCGTTTAGCTGGGACATTTTTCTACCGAAAACATTACACATATATCTAGATGGACCATCTTGGGGATGTTTTTTAAGCTTGATGGAGGTCTTGAGAAGAAACTAATACAATAATCTAGAGACAAATAAATACTCAAATAAATCCTTCCACCCCCCCCTTAAGCCTCAGACCAAAGGTAAGCCCTTTAATACCCTCAGCTCAGGGGTCTTGGGGTGATAGTAGTCGTTAGTAAAAGGTGGAAAGCGAGAGTACATTACCCTTGGTAATGCTACGGCTATTAATGGAAATAGCCTTATGTTCTTGTTCCCTGCTTCTCCTTTTCTCACTTTCTCATGCTATCTCTCGCTCTCTCGCTCGCTCTCTCTCTCTCTCTCTCTCTCGCTCTCTCTCTCTCTCTCTAGTGGGGTAGTTGGAAAAATGGCAGATTAAGTTGCTGGGATTAAAGGGGAGCGAACAAATTCCATTCATCCTGGTACAGAGATAGTAGAGATGCATCGCGCCGCAGGAAACAGGAGAACTAACTGTCAATGCCCGGGAGTGGCCGCGCAAGGTGGTAGCAACACATGCACGACATGATGGATGGAATGGAGAGTAGCAGTGTTGACTGATAAATCCTGGCAGGCGATTAGAAGAGGTGAGGACGTGGGAACCACATCCACATTGATTTTCAGCTTCTAAAGTACCTCTTCATGGTAAACGCACCCTCTGTCAAAAAATGTACTAAGCACACTGATATAGGTATGGGTGGCAAGCTTAAAACGTCCTGGAAATGTTTGGCAACAAGCGGGGCAAATTGGTGCAAAAACCTCAGCCGGTATTACCAGAACGTATAAGTACACCGGCTGCAGTGTGGTACATTTTGTATAGGAAATATATTTACGTTGGCTGCAGTGAAAGGGTTAAGATTGACATAGACTGCAATCAGCCCATCTCAAAACTCAAGCTGGCATTCCACAAGGACCTGGAGTGCCGGGAGACAGTCACTTGTTGACTTCTTGTATGAGAAACCATATTGCTCAGGTCTCTGATTTTTAGCAGGAGACTCGGAATTTGCTCCAGTAATATATGAGCAAAGATCTTGCCTGGCACACTGAGCAGCGTAACACCACAGTAGTTGTTGCAGTCCTGTCTGTCCCCTTTCTCTTTCCGGGTAGGGATGACTAAACTACTTTCTCAGTCAAGGGGAATGGTACCAGACAGCAGACAGGACCTAATGCAACCCGTGGATAATGGACTCACCCCAGGTATTCAATAGTTTTCCATAAATATCAAAGATACCAAGAAACTTCCCACCCTTTAGCCTAGCCACAGCTTCCCTTACCTCACAAAAGGAGGTTGGTTCTTCGCTGATTGGAAGACCAGGAACCAATGGCTGTTCAATTACCGTAACCGTCTATATTTTATATTTATATCTTTGACAAAACATTTATCAAAAGAAATATTCTTCCTCTGATGTTTTGTTTTATTTATGTGTTTAATGTGTTATGCCAACCCAAAATTCAGTGGCGTTGGTGATGAGGAGAGAGCCTTCCACAGTGATTGTCTTCCACTTATACTAATTTATAATAAACGTTGGACTAGCTATTAAGGGCCTCAAGGCCTGTGCAGTCTGTTACTCTCTCTCTCTCTCTCTTTTTCTCTCTCTCTCTCTCGTTCTTTCTCTCTCTCTCTCTCTGCAGACCTCACAAGAACCAGAAACTAGGAAAATGCGCAGTCAATTAATTGTAACCACAATTATCTAAAGGTACTCTATGCAAATGCTCGTAGCATACGCAATACATTTTTGGATCTAGAGGAAATTGTGTTTACAGAAAATTATGATATAATTGGAATTACAGGATCTTGCTTAAATATGGAAGACAGATATTTTCTTTCAGAATATACACTTCCCGGTTATACAATGTTTGAGACAAGTCGAATCAATAAAAATGGAGGATGCGTTCTGTTTTTTATCAAAGAAAGTCTTAATCCCGTCTTAATGTCAAAATCTCAAATTGTGAATGTCGATATATCTTATGTACTCTTGAATAATAATCAGGGAACTAAACTAGCACTAGCTTTAATATACAGACCTCCAGCTCGAGCAGTGCAAACTGAGCAAGAGATTTACGAACAAATTTCAGAATTATGTAACATTCAAGTTACCGTAATTATTGGCGAATTAAATTTACCAGTAACTAAATGGGGCGATATGCTTACTTCTCATTCCGGACATAACCTCTATGCCAGCTTTCAAGAAAGTTCACTTTTTCAATTTGTTCAATAATGATTTGTTCAACCCGTGATAATAATGTGCTTGACCTTGTAATTGCAACAAAAAATGACTTAGTGGAGGGTTTGAATGTTGGTGAAAAATTCAGTAACAGCAACCATCGAAGGATCAGTTTCAATATAAAGTTTAATAGCAATGAATCAAATGGCAGTAATGAGAAAGTCCCAAATTTAAAAAAAGCGAACTTTCATAAACACAGCAATACTTAAAGAAGCTGATTGGAACTAGTTGTGTACCAATAATAACATAAATAAATCATGGAAATTATTCACTACCACTTACTTCAAAATGGTGCAAGCGTGCATACCATTGAAAAACCGACGTTCATTCCATAACGATAAGCCTAAATGGTGGAATAAAGAGATTGCAGACTTTCTTGCGAAGAAAATTACTCATGAACGATTTAAAACCTCGGAAAATTATGAAGAACGAGTAACATTCATAGATCTACAACATAAAGCCAAAATGTAATTAAGGAAACTTAAAATACCCTGGAGTTATATGTTGCGAATCAAAGTAAAACAAACCCGAAAGAACACTTCAACTATTGGACCGTTAGTAGATGAGAACGGAGATTACACCAAAGACGAAAAATAGACGAGTGATATCCTCAACACCTTTTTTGCATCAGTTTTTACAAAGAAGACCTTAGTGATATCCCTACAGCATCGCCAGTTCAGATAGACAATTCTGATGCTCTAAGCAATATTAAGATTACAGAGAGAGAAGTACTGAAATGTTTGGAGAAACTTTTAAGTCAAACAAATCAACTGGAAGCTCGCTAACGTAACACGGATATTAAAATAAGGCAAAAAATCTTTACATAGTAACTATCGTCCAATTAGCTTAACCTCAGTTGTCTGTAACATGCTAGAAACACTCATAAGAGACAGACTTGTCAATCACTTAGTGGAAATTAACATACTGAAATATACTCAGCATGGCTTATGTAATAAACGTTCCTGCTTGACGAACCTCTTAGACTTCTTCCACGATATCCTCAACTAAAATGTATATACCTTGATTTTCAAAAGGCCTTTGACAAGCCTCACCTGAACAATCTCAAAGTTTCAGATGATACAAACATTGCAAATACTGTACTCTCAAACGAATATGTAGAATATATTCAAAATAAAATAAATATGCTGTCAAGTTGGGCTCAAATTTTGCAAATGAGTTTTAATGCGGATAAATGCAAAGTACTCCACATCGGACCTGAAATGAGAAAGCAAACTAGTCAATGAATGGCACTCAGCATAAGAGTGCAGACAGAGAAACTGATTTAGGAGTAACAACTAACCTAAAACCCAGTCAACAATCTTCAGAAGTGTTTAACCCATGAACGGCAAGCATCCTCATATGAGGACGTACTGGGCGAAGGCGAGCGTCCACATATGAGCCAAGGACTAAAAGAACCCTTTTAAAAGGCCCCGGTAGCAATTAAAAAAAAAAAAAATGGTGCTTAAGTGAGATAATTCCCCTACATACCTCTTATCATTCCTCCACATGTGTCAAAATCCCCTCCTGCCCCTCTTTCCTCCCCCCCCCCTTCAATTATCACCTATTTGTCCTCTTATTCCCATATTTATTGGTGTTTTTATCATGCCAATATCTCCAAACCAGTCTAAGCCATGCTCATGTTGATAGAGAGGGTGTAGAGTTTCTGAGAGTGTGAGTGAGTAAGTCAGTCTAGCTTGAGGCTCCGAGAAGGGAGGGTGTGGCCCTCCTCAGCTCCACACTTGATGAATGGCCGGTCGGCAATTATTCGCGATTTTGACCATCCAATCACTATTCCCACTTGTTTTATTGTTGTTACATGTTGCTATCTTCTTATTAAACGTAAAATAGGCGCATATGAATAAGTTATAACGATATTTATCGTAAAATGACGATTATAGGTGGGAATGGACCTAATATGTCCGCCCCGTTGTGTGGTGTCCATTACACATAACTCGACGTTTTTGGGGTTAAGAAGGCAAATAAATAAATTGGATTTATAGGCAGGTCATTCGAGCATATCTCCAAAGATGCAATCCTCACACTTTACAATTCCCTAGTCCGTCCTCTTCTGGAATATTGCATTCAATCCTGGTACCCCTACTACAAAAAATATATCGATAAATTTGAACGAGTTCAACGTAGAGTTACCAAAATTATACCAAATCAAAGTAACAAACCATACGAGGAGTGTCTTATAGAGAATAAAGTATATTTCCTCGCCTTAAACCCACGACTGATTGCATTTGTAAATGAATGACCTTTTTCTCAGATAGATCGTGTTATGTTATTAACCTAAAATCTTCCCTACTAACATCTAACCCTGCCAAGGACATTGGTCTCAAGGAAGCGTTTCCCTTCCCAATTGTCCTTTACCCATTCTGAACCACTGTTGAACACTTTGAACAGCAGTGATTTAGAGGGCAAGCTACGTCGAGGGGTCGCTAGACCTGTTGTTGCATGACTTTTTTTATACTCTCTCTTTCCCTCCCTGGTGTTGATATTGGATTCTCTCCAGTTAATATTTGTATGGATCAAGTATTGATCGTGATCCCTTCCTTGGTATTGTTTCTCTCTCTCTCTCTCTCTCTCTCTCTCTCTCTCTCTCTCTCTCTCTCTCTCTCTCTCTCTCTCTCTCTCTCTCTCTCTCTCTCTCTCTCTCTCTCTCTCTCATTCTCTCTCTCTCTCTCTCTCTCTCTCTCTCTCTCTCTCTCTCTCTCTCTCTCTCTCTCTCTCTCTCTCTCTCTCTCTCTCTCTCTCTCTCTGTCTGTTTGTCTGTCTCACTCTCTCTGTATGGAGGGGATTGTGCTACCAGCAAAGCAATAGGCTTAAATAGTAGGTTAGCTGACCTGTGTACCCAGAGAGAGGTGAGATTTGTTGACCCATTTGAGGAGTTCTATGGGAAGCACAACCTCTACCTCCGTGACGGTGTGCACTTAAGCATTAGCGGTAAAATAAAACTTGGTGATTTCTTAGATCACCATCTTTACAGCTTGCTGAGGGCAAGCAAATATGTAGAAAGCATTCCTCGGCAGAAAAGGTGCAAACCCTCAACCGCATTTGATCTCAAACTTCCAAAAAGAGGTCCCACAAAATAAGGCGTTTGTCCATCTGAGAGCAAGAATACCTCTCAACAAATGGCAGAGTTTCCCAGTAGATTGAGAGATGTCTCACAACTCCCTCTAGACTCAACGCCTCAGTTGCCAATTTCTGAACCACTAAATGGTTCTTCTACATCAGGTGAGGATTCACCAAACATAGGGTATTGAAACATCTCTGATAGTGTACAGAGAAATAGTGTACAAGAAAATGCACTACCCCCATAGACCCCTTTCTATTTGGGAAACAGGGTGTTCTAACAAAAACCTGATTCCCCTTAAGGTAGTATCATTTAATGACAGGTCAATTAGGTATAAATTCTCCGAACTTCGGGCATTGTTGTCTACAGAATGTTTCGACGTAGTGGCTATCACTGAATCCTGGATTCACAGTGATACCAGAGATTTTGTTGGGGAATTTAAAATACCTGTATATAGAATGTTCCACAAAAACCGAACCATGCAGAAAGGGGGCAGAATTCTTTTGTACATCAGATATTCTCTAAACCCAATTGACTGCAAGATCAGGTCAGAACATGAACTGCTTGGAGTAGACCTCAATCTAGGTAACACTATCTATAGAATTGTTCTGGTGTACAGACCTCGACATCAAAATGTTGAAAAGGATGAACTTCTGTACACAATACAGAGTGCTGTTATCAAGGGAAAAACTAGAGTGATCTTAGGCGACTTCAATTGCCTAGTAACCTGGGAATCAAGAACTGCCGATGCTAAAGATAGGCGTCTTGTGGACTTTACTAACAATGTCGTTTTGACCTAGTGGGTGAACGAGCCAACTAGAGGGAACAATGCACTAGATCTTGTGTTCACCACTGAAGATAAAAGTGTGACCAGCCTATCTGTTGGGGAATCACTTGGAGGTAGTGACCACAATCTAGTTAGGTTCTCTCTTCGCACCTTTAGCAGCAGACCCACCAGTCCTCATAATGCAAAATTTGATCTCCGACATGCAAATTTTGAAGGCCTTTGGAGAAGCTTATAGCAGATCAGACTTGAGGGTGAGAATGTTAATGCGATTTGGTGCTCATTCAAACAGCAGTTTATTGATCGACAAGCTGCATTCATTCCTTACCCAATCTAGCTCAACCAAACCAAAGTGGTTCATAATTGACATAGCTTCAGCAATTAGAAAGAGAAAGGTTGCATACAGAAAGGTCAAAAGAAGTAAAGATGAAAGCGTTTTAGATTTCTTCCAAAATATGTGTAGAGTAAAATCTCTTATAAAGGAAGCAAAGCAGAATGAAGAACTAAGGGTTGCAACCCTCTGCAAAGAGAGTCCTACAGAGTTTTTCAGCTATGTGAACAGCAGGAAGCCATTCAAAAGTAGCATTGGACCTCTAAAGGACCAAACAGGCCAACTTCAAACTTCTGACACTGAAATAGCTAAATCCCTAAACGAATATTTTGCCTCAAAAAGAAAATACCAGTGACATGCCAAGTCCAGGACTAATGCATGAAGGTGAAGTTCTGAGCAGAATTAGATGTACCCCAGAGGAGGTAGCAAAAAGAATAGATAAGTTAAATAGGTTCAAGTCATCCAGCCCATATAGCTTTCTTCCCAGAGTTGTACGAGAAGTACGAGATGAAATCGCACCTTTCATGGCAGACATCTTCAATAAATCACTAGAAAATGGAGAGGTCCCTGAAGACTGGAAACTGGCCAATCTTTAAGAAAGGGGATCACGAAAGTCCCAAGAATTATCGGCCAATTAACTTGACTTCTATCATAGTAAAACTCTTAGAAGGGATGCTAGTAGACAATATAGTTGACTACTTTGAAGTCCACAATGTAATTATAGATTCCGATTATGGATTCAGGCGACACCGATCATTTCTTACCAATTTGCTGAAATTTGTCCATGAAATGCTGAGTGAGTATGACAAAAGTAGAGCCATAGGCATACTTAACTTAGATTTTCAAAAAGCTATTGACAAAGTGCCTCATTGCAGGCTAATGTCAAAAGTGAGTGCACTAGGTATCAATAAAGAGGTCACAAATTGGATAGAAAGTTGGCTAACAGTAAGACAACAATGAGTGGTAATCAATGGTGTACTGAGTGGTCTGCAGTCACTTCTAGAGTTCCACAGGGATCTGTCCTTAGCCCACTTCTGTTTAGCATATACCTGTATGTCAATGACATAGATATTGGTCTGTTGAGTGTGATCTCCAAGTTTGCAGATCATATAAAACTTGGAATGAATGTGAAAGACTCCAAAGGGATTGAACATCTCAGGATTGACCTCAACGGACTGGGTGAATGGTCGGAGACATGGCAGATGCCTCTAAACTAAGAAAACTGCATAGTGATGCACATCGGCCAAGCAAACCCCAAGTCAGGCTATTCACTATTGGGAATATGCCTCTGGAATTGTATGACATGGAAAAGGATCTGGGTGTTCTGATTAGCAGTGACCTAAAGTTTTCCAAGCAGTACATTGAAGTAGAGAAGAAAGCTCAAAAGTTATTAGGCTATATTAAGAGGCAATTTAAGAATCAAAATAAGGAAGTAGCACTTTACAGCACTCTGATACCGCATCTTCTGGAATTTGCTGTTCAATTCTGGTCTCCAACACTCAGGAAAGATATAGAGCGACTAGAAAGAGTACAAGCTAGAGCTACAAAGCTTATTCCATCGCTTGGTAGACTGAGCTATGAGGACAGGTTGGGAGCTCTTGATCTCTTTCCGTTGGACACACGCAAACTACGAGGTCAGCTCAATAAAGTTTTTAAAATACTTAATGAGTTTGACAATGTGGATTATAGCAAAATGTTTAAGCTCAATATGAATACAACACGCAACCATGGGTGGAAATTAGAATTTAAAAGGTTCACCACTAGTATTTGTGGACAGTTTTTCACATATAAGATCTGTTCTTCCTGGAACAAACTTCCCTCCGAAGTTGTAAACAGTTTTTCCGTAGAGCAGTTCAAGAAGATAGTAGATAGTATTTTGCACACTCTATAATGAGTATAGTGCACTAAACAGTCTCTCTCCTTCCACTTCGAGTATCTCCTCGGAATGGACTGCAAGGTCTCTGAGATACTAACTACTCCTTGTAACTCTCTCTCTCTCTCTGGTGTTGTTACAGGATTCTCTCCAGTCAATATTTGTATGGATCAAGTATTGCTCGTGATCCCTGCCTTGTTGTTCCTCTCTCTCGCTCTCTCTTTCTCTCTCTCTCGCTCTCTCCCTCTCTCTCTCTCTTTTTCTTTCATGTCTATATTAGTTGGTTATCTTCATTGTGTTACATCTCTAGCGGCCTGTAGTTTGGGAGAGGACGGGAAATCAGTGATATATATATATATATATATATATATATATATATATATATATATATATATATACCTGTATATATATATATATATATATATATATACAGTATATATATATAGTGAAAGAACTCGTACAAATGGTTTCAAATTAGATAAATTTCGTTTCAAGAAAGATATAGGCAAATATTGGTTTGGTAACAGAGTTGTAGATAGGTGGAATAGGCTACCAAGTGCTATAGTGGGATCAAGAACGATAAGGAGCTTTAAGATACAATTAGATAGGCATATCTAATATCTAATACCTGCCTGACCTTTGCTGAGTGAGGACCTGTCCCTAGTGACTCCCAGTGAATTATTTGCCCATAGTGTGGTGATAGAGTTAACGCTTTCTTAAAATGGCTGGTGTTGACGAGATTGCTACCTCCTCTCATATTCTTCAGCTTTGTCTTGCTTTGCAAGAAAGGCTGGATAATGTGGAGAGAGAGGTGCAGTCTCTCAAAGATGAAAATGTAGCCTTAAAGCTAACTTTGGCTGACAAGAAAAGTGAAGATAGTGCAACTGCTGTTAGGGATCGTGATGCTCCCTGGACAGTTGTTCCAACAAGTGCAACAACCTGCAAATTTCTACGGCAGCCAGTTGCCCTCAGCAACAAGTTTATCACCTTAGATGACGAATGTGATGGTGAGGCTGCGAGTGCTTCCTTGGCGAGGAAACCAGGAGAAAGGTAAGTAAGTTGCCTCCAAACACAGGGAATGCTGTGACTGCTGCCCCCCCAGGAGTACCTTCAACTGCTGCCCCAGGAGTTCCTGCCGCTGCCGCAGCTGCTACCAAGTCATCGACAAGGAGAGGCATGTCCTTGTTGGGGACTCCATGGTCAGACACTTAGCTCGGTCCACCTGTACTGATTTTAGGAAGCTTGTCTGTCTGCCTGGTGCCGGGGTTGGGAAGGTGTTAGAGGAAATTGATTACATCATGAAAGATATTGGAGATAGCCCCATTATCTGTCTCAGTACAGGGAGCAATGATGTTGGTAAAGGTAGGACGGAAGTACTGCTTCGGCAGTACAAGGAGGTGTTAGATAAAGTTAGGAGGAAGGGAGGCATACCTGTAGTACACAGTATCTTGCCACGGAGAGGGGTCAGCAAGGAATGGTCATCTAGGGCAATTGGTATCAATTGTCGGCTGGAAAAATACTGCAATGCAAATGCAATACCATTCCTTGATAACTGGACCCGTTTCTATGGTAAAAATCAGTTGTACGCACAGGACGGGGTTCATCTTTCTCGGCTAGGGGTGGCAAATTTAGCTAGGTCAATAGATAGGATTGTCGCAGGGTTTCGCTGAAAATAAACCTGTGAATATGAGTAAGAATAATTGTCTAGATATAGTCTAGTTGCCACCCCTATACTTCCTATAGTATACCCTGCAATGTTAATTACGGTAAACTTTTTTTGTGGAAATGTATTATATATGGTTAGGAGAGCAAAATTAGCTTGGTTGCTACTTGTGCAACCTTTAGCATTTCTCAGAATTCAAGATGGCGCCCTCCGACATCTTGAATTTTGGCCAATTTTCAACTATTGATCTTGATGACATAGAGGGTCGTGCAATACCTCTTTTTAGGGGTTTTCCAGGACGGGGAGTCCATTTCTGGGGTTAATTTGTGGATATAGGGTGAGTATCAAGGTCAAACCAGAGGTCAAAGATCAAATTTGCCTAAAATCTGGAAAAATCACATTTATGTGGTTTGAATATGAATTTATTTGTCAGCCACTACGATATGCAAATATATATATATATATATATATATATATATATATATATATATATATATATATAAAAGAAGTGAATCATATGTTTGTTTATTCATTATCCACATCTAGCTCCCCTTTTTCGTCTTCTATATCCATGTGCTTCCTGGTGAAAGGACTACAGCAAATGTCTCCTCCCTCGCACTTTACAGTAGTCCGTGCATGAAAGGCCTGCACTGCTGCAGCTGCATCGTGTGCCACTGCAAGCCTTGCCCTCTGCAGTGCAGCTACAGCTAACTACATCCATGAGTGCTTGGGGAGCAACTGGTGCTGTTGAGACAGCCGGTGTGATGGTGGAGCTTTCGATATTCCAACCAAAGTTGGCAATATTTCTAGCTTCTATAGGTGGATCACGTTGGTCCGCTGCCTTCCACAGTAGCATCTGAAGATCAGCTCGGAGCACGTGCAGCTGCAGGTTCGCATCAGTCGGTGGCAGTTTGTTCAGTGCTGGAGGCTTCTTACGGGCATGGTAGAAGTGAGCACGTGTGTCATTTATTGTTGTACAGTTCTTCTGTCTGTAGAGTGGTAAGAAGAAGGTGCATGCTGTCTCCTGCAACTGAGTGTGGGTCACGCTTGGCTGTCCGAGCATTTCATCGAGACCTGGTATATCTATCTCTAGGAGTTTGAGTGCTGACAGCTTTCCCTTTCCAAATGATACTGTATCGCAGCCTGACAGTGCATGGACACCAAGAAGTTGGCTGCACTTTCTCGGGCCTAACCGCCAAACAGTTTCGTTGATGTCCAAGACATCCCCATTCCATTTTTCCATTTCAATCTTAGCGGAAACTCGCATCCTCGATGTCCAGTACACCAAGAGAACAAAGACATCAGTGTCATCACTGAGGATGCGGATGGTCTCGGCGCCTTCTTCCACTGCTTTCAGCATGTAGCTGCAGAGGGTTATGTCTGCCTCGTCATGGGTAACGACACATTCCAGCTTGTTGATGAGTTGAATATTGTGTGGAAGTTGATAGCCGCATAGAATGTTGTTGAGCAGATTCTTGTTCTTGGAATTGTGAAGAATAGCTTCTCGACATGGAAGGGGAGTATTTGCGGTTAGCCGAAATTCCTTGGCTCTTCCTCTTCTTGTTCACTCGTGGTCCTTTGCACTGGGAGCTTCTTGGTCATATCTGTCGAACAGAAGTATTTTCTTGGAGACAGGAGAGTAGTGGGCCAGTCTAGTGTCGAAACTTGCAGCCAGGTGTCCTGTAGTCCCGGAGACTGGCCATACAACGTGGTACAGAAGCTGACCGCCATCAACCAGCACCACATCTGGAGCAGATTGAGTCGTGACAAAGACGCCAAGAGATTTGACGAGCACTGCCTTGTCACCCTTCCTCAAGCAGCCGTACTCGTCGATAAGGGCTGGAGGGACCGGACTCAGTTCAAACTGGAAGACAGTGGCTATATCAATGCTGCGCTGCTGCCCCACGACTAACAGCCGATTGAACAGAGTTTCGATGTCGTAGACGGCCTTCCCTTTGATAGTGACTGCCTTCTTGAGAGACTCCATTGTTTTGACCTTCTTCTTTATTGTCTTGTGGAATTCATTGCTCAGCGAAGCAGAGAAGTGCCTGCTCTGCTCACTCCCGATGGCCAATGCGTTCTGAACATTCACTGTGTCTGTTGCCACTTGTCCATTGCATATGTTATAAAGACCTGGTTCCTGGTCATTGAAAGGGTGACTGTACTTCTCCAGCTCCACCGCGATCTTCCTCCGATCGGCCTCGTCCAGTCTCCTTCTTCTCTCTCCTTCCTCCTTGTGCTTACTCTTCTCTTCCCCATCTACTCCACTGTGTGGCTTCTGTTCCTCCTCAGATTCATCGTACATATGTTCCATGGCAATGTCAAGGTGGGCGCACACACTGAAACTATTCACCCACACAGCCACTTGCTCAGCGCTCGTTGAAATGCCCTTCATACCTCCAAAACCCTTCCCTCGTTTGATGTATGTCTGCTCTCCGAACTGATCTGCAGGCACTGCGGTTCCGCCATCTGAGTGCCGACACACGTGCGCACCTGCCAGTAGGTCCTCTTTGGCATGCTGGGGAAGGTTCTCCATCTGTCGCACATACCAGCTCAGATAGCGGGCATAGTTCTGATGACCTGCTGCGAAGAAGTATGGCAGCATCTCCTTGAGACAGTGCTGTTGGAGTAGGAATTCACCGTTCCTCTCTCCGCGCAGGAACATAAGCGACAACAATGTCGGTTTGACAAGGCAGTCCACCCATATCCTCCCGGTCGGGTGTTGTCTGACTGACTCCAGGTAGACACGCTGCTCCTCATAAGTCTTGGCGCCATTCGAGAAGAAATTCTGCAGCAACACGGCAATGATGAGACGGTATGCCTGTAGAGCATTGGTCCAGGCCTTTCCGTTGACAATGCTGGTGATGCCAGCAAACGCTGCACTGATGAGAATGTCCACACCAGATGCCTTCATCAGTTTTCCTATACAGCCCAGGAAACTCATGAGAGTGTGCATCATACCTGGGTGAAGTATGACGCCGGTCCAGCGCAGAGGGTCGTTCCATTGAACTAGGCATGCAGTCTGATACAGTTGGAGGTCAACTGTGAGGTGAGTGTACTGCATCACAAAACTATTGAGAGTCCTCTCAAGATACACAAGCGTAGTTATTACAGTGTCGGGGTGAGCAGGCGGTGAGTCGATCATCGGTCCGAACACGACCAGTGTCTTGGGCTTCTGGGCAGAACCTGCCACCAATCGGTCTTGCTGAGCATTGAAGCCTGCCCACTCAACTGGCTTATCGTTCCCGTGGACTTCTGACAACCATGCCGCATCTCGCTCCTGACTGAACATGACTGATGCGGACTGAACCTGCAACTCTTCAGCGGACAGAGCTTTCATCGGAAGCAGGGGTGGATTCACCTTGGAAGGCCCCTTATAGTGCTCCAGCTGTATACTCTGATGGGTGAATCGCACAGAGGACATGTCATGTTTCTTGAGTCGAGGAATAGTCAGCTGCATCACGCCAATGTTTCCTGTGTTGATGATACCAGCAGGATGCTGAGTGAACTCCATGACCATGGCGTGGGTGCTCTTCATTCCATTTGGGCTCGCAATGTACAAATCGTAGTTGTCAGCCCAGCTGAAGATAGGGTCGATCTCTGTGCTTAAGCCAAGTTTCTTGTGGTAATCTGATTTGTTGTCCAACACGAACTTGGCCACTGACTTGCGGAAGCACAGCACTTCATCATATGTGCTTGTGATGCCATGCTCATTGAGAGTCTTGATGAGCTCTGAACTACCATGCTTGTGATGTAGTTTCACAGCGAGCCCGAGTGTAGTCTGATTTCTGCCGGCACCGCAAATGTGCTGTTGAATGCACTGAGCTAGGGTCAGGGATGGCTTTGTGATGTTGCCTCCAGATACAAGGCTAGATACTAGTTTAAGAAGAGTAGCACTGGTGTTTTCAATGATCTTGTGATGAACATAGTCACTGAGGTTGTAGTCTCCAGGCCTATGTGTCGCCCTGACCTCGCCACGAATCTTCCTCACCATCTTCTCCAGCTCGTCATCGTCGCTACTGCTTTTCTTGGCAATTTTATAAACTGTCCGAGGCTGGCTTTAAATCCAACTACGCTTTCACAACCCTCGATGTGGAGTACAAGCAGCTTGGCGCCGAAGTAATCTGTGATGTTGGACACAAACTGTCTTCTTGTCACAGTGCCCGAAGCAGCGATGTACATGGAGTACAGCTCCACTGTCGTCCACGTCTCTGTCATATTTTCAGCCATCGTCGTGACCACGGACCTCAGCGCCTCTTCCACAGGCGCCATCATGGAGGAGCAGGACATTGGGACAACTCAAAATTTATCATAACAGCAGACATGGTATTGTGCGTCAGAAGCATGCAGATAAATGACCCCACTGAGTCGAACAACTACCTCATTAGCCCACTGGTCCTGTCTCTCATCACAGATGTCCTCCAAGTGTTGCTTGAACGTGATATCACCACTTCTATCTACAGTTTTACACTGTCTGACCTGCACCCAGCTGTGTGGGTTCTTGCTGTCTTTCGGCTTACACTCTTTCCCACACAGCAAACAGTCTCGCTTGAAAACGAAGTCACTACATTGAGACTTCAACAATCTTTTGGAAACACCATTGTCAATTAGTGTAGACTTTCTCTTCGGCTGTTCATTGTTTCTACTTCTCGAAGTATAGCTACAGTAACATGACTTGTGAGCTAAAATATTACTTCCAGAGAGAGTTCTGTACAGTTCATCGTGCTTCACTTTGCTTGTAGCGATGATCATCTGCACAGCGACGGTCTTGAATGTTTGCAGCGCTCCACTGGCATTACATGGACTAAACAGGCACTTCTCCCCTCCAGCAGACATGAGTGTGACAGCCTGGGGGTATCAATGCTGATTACACTGGTTTGTCACAATCTGTATGAGAAGAAAAGTTGTTAAACCACTGATCGCACAGCGTGGGGAGTGCATGCATGGTGAATATTGGTGTTCAATGAACTCTGACCCATTGCTCAACCTGCTAAACAAAATTTAATACAAAATATATAATGATTCCCGGGATATACCTACATGTAGACATAGCAAACATATTATATCTGCCTACCTACCCAACCTAGTAAAATGCTGGAATAGAAAGACAATGAACCACATACAATCGGTCAATATTGGTGATTTTCCAGATTTTAGGCAAAATTTGATCTCTGACCTCTGGTTTGACCTTGATAATCACCCTATATCCACAAATGAACCCCGGAAATGGACTCCCCGTCCTGGAAAACCCCTAAAAAGAGGTATTACACGACCCTCTACAGTATGTCATCATGATCCAAAGGTGAAAACTGGCCGAAATTCAAGATGGCAGAGGGCACCATCTTGAATTCTGAGAAATGCTAAAGGTTGCACAAGTAGCAACCAAGCTAATTTTGCTCTCCTAACCATATATATAATACATTTCCTCAAAAAAAGATTACAGTAATTAACATTGCAGGGTCAACATTTTGGCAACTTGACTAATAGGGTAAATTGCCGTACTGGTACATCAGATAGGAATAGAAAATATCAGTCACAGAATTTTAATTGTACTGCTAGTAGAAATATTAAAGGTGTAACAGAAGATGGGAATTCAGTTAGAAATAAAGGTAAATCCGATACCAGTAAAATAAATTAATTGCGATTATATTATACAAACTGTAGGAGTTTATGTAACAAAATGGATGAACTTAGAGCACTTGTTAGCAACGAAAATATAGACATTATAGCACTGACTGAAACATGGATTAATACAGAATCAAGATTTTTTTTAGCATAATTCCATATACCAGGATATAGTTTGTTTAAACGCGACCGAACAAGTAGGAGGGGCGGCGGAATAGCAGTGTTTATCAGGAGTTCTTTAAAAAGCTGTATTAAATCAGGTATTAGACTAAATACTGATAACATAAGAACATAAGAACATAAGAAAATGGGAGTCTGCAGAAAGCCGATTGGCCTAAGCAAGGCAGATCCCTGTCCCACACAACCCCAATTACAAAGCCCAATTATAGGCTCAACACTCTAATACCCTGAGGATCATCTTACCAAAACGGTTAGAGATTAACGCAGGATTACGGGGGTCTGCAGAGCGCTGATTGGCCCAACCCTGCTGATCCCCCTTCACACCCAACCCTTCTCGTCCATATGCTTATCCAATTTTATCTTAAAGCTCCCTATCGTTTTTAATCCCACTATAGCACTTGGTAGTCCATTCCACCCATCTACAACTCTGTTACCAAACCAATATTTGCCTATATCTTTTCTGAAACGAAATTTATCTAATTTGAAACCATTGGTACGAGTTCTTTCGCTATCACTGAGCTTTAGTACATTTGTCATGTCCCCTTTGTTAATCCCACTAACCCACTTGAACACCTCTATCTTATCCCCTCTAACTCTGCGTCTCTCTAACGAATGTAAGCCTAATTTCTTCAACCTTTCTTTATACGGAAGATTTCTAATATTATGGATCATTTTTGTCATTCTACGTTGTACTCTCTCCAATGAATCTATGTCCATTCTGTAATAAGGACACCAAAATTGAACAGCATAATCCATATGGGGTCTCACTAATGACAAGTAAAGTTTTAAGATAACATCAGCAGTTCTGTTACTCACACTCCTTGAGATGAACCCGAGAATCATGTTTGCCTTGTTTCGAACGCTTATACACTGTTGTCTAGGCTTCAAATCATTGCTAACAAACACACCTAGATCTTTCTCACAATTCGAGTTTTCTAATTCCACATTAGCTAGTTTATATTTAACATTTGTATGCATCTTCCCTATCTTTAATACCTTGCATTTGTCAATGTTAAACTTCATCTGCCAATTTACTGACCATTCGTGTAAGGTATCTAGATCCCTTTGGAGGCACTCTATATCTCTATCTGAATCAATTGTTCTCCCCATTTTGGTATCGTCTGCAAATTTACTTATCCTACTAGTTATACCTAAATCAAGGTCATTTATGTATATAACAAACAACAGAGGACCTAATACAGATCCCTGGGGGACACCACTTTTGACTGCTCCCCATTCTGACTTCGTACCATTTATGCTGACTCTCTGCTTCCTACCAATTAGCCATGACCTAATCCATCCCAACAACGCCCCACCTATTCCATGCGCCTCAACCTTTCTCATCAATCTCTCATGGGGGACTCTGTCGAAAGCTTTACTGAAATCTAAATATATTATATCATATGACTTGTCATTATCTACTGCTTCATATACCTCTGAGAAAAAACTAAGCAAATTAGTAAGGCAAGAACGTCCCTGAGTGAATCCATGCTGAGAAGAATTTATTAAATTAAATGTATCTAAGTGGTTTCTAATTTTACTAGCAATAATTGACTCTAGTAGCTTTCCTATGATTGATGTAAGACTAATGGGACGGTAATTGGATGCTATTGATTTGTCACCTTTTTTGAAGATCGGAACTACGTTTGCAAGCTTCCAAGCTTCTGGAACTATACCTGTCTCCAATGACTTGTTAAATAAAATATTTAATGGGTAACTTAACTCATCCCTACATTCTTTTAATACTCTAGCATATACCTCATCAGGACCAGGCGATTTATGAGGTTTCAGTCTGTCAATTTCCTTAAGCACATCATTTCTACTTATAGTAACCGTACTTAACCTATTTTCTATACTATCGCTATATACCTTCCGGACTTCTGGAAACTGAGCCAAATTTTCATTAGTGAAAACGGAAAGAAATTGACTATTTAATGTACTGCACATTTCTAAATAATTTTCTGTCATTTCTCCTATCGAAGTTTTAAGGGGACCAATTACATCTCTAACCTTGGATTTATATAGTTGGTAAAAAGCTTTAGGATTATTTTTTGAGTCATTGGCAACCTTAATTTCATAATTTTTTTTTTCTTTCCTAATATCCTTTTTTACCTGTCTTGATAGATTCTGATAGTAAGCAAGTAGGTGAATTTCGCCTTTTCTAATTTTTCTATATATTCATCTCTTTTGTCCTAGAAGATCTAATAGTCTATTATTCATCCATTTGGGTTGGTTCTGTGTTGATCTAAATTTTCTTTTGGAGATGTATTTATTTTGTGCATTGAATACTGACTTGATAAAATTATCGTATGTATCTACCAAGGTTGACGTCTCTTCCTGACTTAAGGTGACAGGTACCTGAGAAGGGGTACACTCATTTGGACACCTGGATCGACTTAATTTTTTGACCATAAGGTCAGCTAATAAGGCTCTTCTTAACCCACCATAATTGGCTTTTCTAAAGTCAGGTATTAATGTTGTATTCTCTCTGGTATTACCTTTCCATTGTATATTAAAATACACAGAATTGTGGTCACGATTTACTAGGTGGTCCCCTATCTTTACATTATTTACCATATGTTCATTGTTACTGAAAACTAAATCGAGAATATTATTACCTTTAGATTTCGATAACGAAAGTGTTTGGGTAGAGGATAGCGAAGGTAGTGAGACCATAATTATTGGAGTTATTTATAGACCACCAAATATGAGTAGAAACGAAGGTACAGCTTTATGGCAGGAAGTGAAAATAGCATCAAGGTTTAGCAATGTGTGTATTATGGGGGATTTTAATTTTCCGAATATTGATTGGCAGCATCAAATCGGCGACTCAGATTCAACAGAGTTTATTGAGGCGGTACAGGATAGTTTTGTATTTCAATTCATAGACTCGCCTACTAGAGGTAATAATATCCTCGATTTAGTTCTCAGTAATAATGAACAAATGATAAATAATGTAGAGATAGGAGACCAACTAGGAAATAGTGATCATAAATCAATTTATTTTAACATACAATGGACAGGAAAGGCTAAAGAGAATACGACACTTATCCCAGATTTCAGAAAAGCCAATTATGGTGGATTAAGAAGAGCTTTAAGAGTCGATCCTATGGTTAAACTATTAAGTGGACCCAGGTGCTCTAATGAACATACTCTCTCTCAGATACCTGTCTTAACTCAGGATAATTTGACAGCTACATATCATAATTTTATTTCTTCACTCCACAATGCGCAAAATAAATATATCCCCAAAAGAAAATTTAGATCAACACAGAACCAACCCAAATGGATGAATAATAGACTATTAGACCTTCTAGGAAAAATGAGAGGAATATATAGAAAAATTAAGAGAGGCGAAATTCACCTACTTGCTTACTATCAGAATCTATCAAGAGAGGTTAAAAAAGGTATAAGGACAGACAAAAGAAATTATGAAATCAGGATAGCCAATGACTCAAAAAATAACCCTAAGGCTTTTTACCAGCTATATAAATCTAAAGTTAGAGATAAAATAGGCCCCCTTAAAACTTCGATAGGAGAAATGACAGAAAATGATTTAGAAATGTGCAGTACATTAAATAGTCAGTTTGTATCCGTTTTCACTAATGAAAATTTGGCACAGATTCCAGAAGTCCGTAAGGTATATAGCGATAGTATAGAAAATAGGTTAAGTACGGTTACTATAAGTAGAAATGATGTGCTTAAGGAAATTGACAGACTGAAACCTCAGAAATCGCCTGGTCCCGATGAGGTATATGCTAGCGTATTAAAAGAATGCAGAGATGAGTTAAGTTACCCATTAACATTTCTTTTTAACAATTCATTAGAAACAGGTATAGTTCCAGAAGCTTGGAAGCTTGCAAATGTAGTTCCGATTTTCAAAAAAGGTGATATATCAATAGCATCCAATTACCGTCCCATTAGTCTCACTTCAATCATAGGAAAGCTACTAGAGTCAATTATTGCTAGGAAAATGAGAAACCACTTAGAAACATTTAACTTAATCAATTTTTCTCAGCATGGATTCACTCAGGGACGTTCTTGCCTTACTAATTTGCTTAGTTTTTTCTCAGAGGTATATGAAGCAGTAGATAATGACAAGTCATATGATATTATAATATTTAGATTTCAGTAAAGCTTTCGACAGAGTCCCTCATGAGAGATTGATGAGAAAGGTTGAGGCACATGGAATAGGTGGGGCGTTGTTAAGATGGATTAGGTCATGGCTAATTGGTAGGAAGCAGAGAGTCAGCATAAATGGTACTAAGTCAGAATGGGGATCAGTCAAGAGTGGTGTCCCCCAGGGATCTGTATTAGGTCCTCTGTTATTTATTATATACATAAATGACCTTGATTTAGGTATAACTAGTAGGATAAGTAAATTTGCAGACGATACCAAAATGGGGATAAAAATTGGTTCAGTTAGAGATATAGAGTGTCTGCAAAGGGATCTAGATACCTTACACGAATGGTCAGTAAATGATCCATAATATTAGAAATCTTCCGTATGAAGAAAGGTTGAAGAAATTAGGCTTACATTCGTTAGAGAGGCGCAGAGTTAGAGGTGACATGATAGAGGTATTCAAGTGGGTTAGTGGAATTAATAAAGGAGACATGAAAAATGTACTAAAGGTCAGTGATAGCGAAATAACTCTTACTAATAAAGGAGTACAAAGGAGTACAAAGGAGTACAAAGGAAACCAAGCAACAACAGATCTAGTGACCCTTCTAGGTTGCTTGTCCTCCAAAACACTGAGGATCAAGTGTCCAAACAGTGGTTTAGAGTGGGTAAGGGAACATTGGAAAGGGAATTACTGCCCTGGAACTAATGTCCGTGGCAGGATTAGGAAGTTAGTAGGGGACAGATGGGTTAGTAACTGAGGGGGGATAAAATAAAGTTATTCATTTACAAACGCAGTTAGTCGCGGGTTTGAAGCGAGATATTTGTCTAGGCGGAGTTTAAATGAATCAACGGTGATGCAGTCTATAACGTTTCGGGGAAGCCCATTCCACAAGTTGACAACTCGATTGAAGAAGAAATTCTTAGATTCGTGTGAGTTAAAAGATTTACCAATAATTTTGCAACCGTTTCCCCGCGTGTAATTAGATTGGTCGATAGTGAAGTACTTACTACAGTTCATATTGTCGATGCCTTTGATGATTTTGAACACTTGAATTAAGTCACCTCTTAATCTGCGCTGGGTTAAAGGAAATAGATTTAATTCTCTAAGACGCTCTTCGTATGGTTTGTTCTTTAGGCTAGGTATCATTTTGGTAACTCTACGTTGAACTCGTTCTAGCTTGTTTATATCTTTTTGGTAATAAGGGCACCAGGATTGAACGCAGTATTCCAGAAGAGGGCGGACTAAGGAATTGTAAAGGGTTAGGATAACTTCTTTGGATTTATGCTCAAATGACCTGCCTATAAAGCCAATTATTTTGTTTGCCTTCTTAACAACTTCTGAACATTGTTGACTCGGTTTTAGGTTACTCGATATTGTTACTCCCAGATCGGTTTCTCTGTTTACATTCTTAAGCTGAGTGCCATTCATCGAATAGTTTGCTTTCTCATTTAGGTATCCGATATGTAGTACTTTACATTTATCCGCATTGAAACTCATTTGCCAAATTTGGGCCCAACATGACAATTTATCTAGATTGTGTTGCATATTGTCAACTTGTTCTTTTGAGAGTACGCTATTTGCAATTTTTGTATCGTCAGCAAATTTTGAGATTGTACAGGTGAGGCCCTCATCTATGTCGTTGATGTAAATTAGAAAGAGAATTGGTCCTAGTACCGATCCCTGGGGTACCCCGCTACTTACATTGGTCCATTTAGATGCCTTACCGTTTATGACTACTCTTTGCTTTCTGTCGCTGAGCCAATTTTCTATCCATTTCAACACACCGTCTTGTATTCCATGCGCTTTTAGTTTTAGCAGTAAACGTTTGTGGGGAACTTTGTCAAAGGCCTTTTGAAAATCAAGGTATATAATATCTACAGCTTTACTCTCATCGTAGAGGTTGAGGATATCGTGGAAGAAGTCTAAGAGGTTTGTTAAACAGGAACGTTTTTTACGAAATCCGTGTTGAGTATCTTTAAGTATGTTATTTTCCTCTAAGTGATTTACGAGTCTGTCTCGTATGACCGTTTCTAGCATTTTACATACAACTGAGGTTAAGCTAATTGGACGATAGTTACTGGGTAGGGATTTGCTGCCTTTTTTGAATATCGGTGTTACGTTGGCTAGCTTCCACTGATCAGGCATAGTTCCAGACTGCAAGGATTTATTGAAAAGTAATGTCAGTGGTTTGGAGAGCTCATCCTTAGCTTCCTTCAGAACTCTAGGCGAGATTGTATCAGGTCCAGGCGTTTTATTTACCTTGAGTTTATCTAAACAATTCAATACTTCTCTCTCTGTAACGGTGATATTGCTTAGAACATCTGAATTATCAATCTGAATCGGCGATGGTGTAGGGATATCACTGACGTCTTCTGTTGTAAAAACTGATGCAAAGAAGGTATTGAGGGCATTACTCATTTGTACTTCGTCTTTGGTGTATTCTCCATTTTTATCGACTAACGGTCCAACAGTTGAAGTAACTACTTTTTTCTTTCTGATATAACTATAGAATTCTTTCGGGTTTGTTTTACTTTGATTCGCAATATGTAACTCTAAGGTCTTTTTACTTTGCTTAATTAACTTTTTGGCTTTGCGTCGTAGCTCTACAAATTTCACCCGTTCTTCGTCATTTTGTGAGGATTTTAATCTATCATTAGCAAATTTTTTAGCAAGCAGGCAGTTTGAAATATCTTTATTCCACCATTTGGGCTTATTATTATGGCCTGGACGCCGTATTTTCGATGGTATGAAGTCTTGCACTGCCTTTAGGTAAGTGGTTTCGAATAACTTCCAAGATGTATTTATGTCATTATTGTTAATTAAAAAGATCCAGTCAGTTTCTTTAAACATAGCTCTAAGTTTATGGAAGTTTGCTTTCTTGAAATTAGGGACTTTTTCGATGCTACTATTTGGTTCGTTACTAGTAAACTTTAAAGTGAAAGTTATCGTACGATGGTCGCTGTTACTGAATTCATCACCAACATTCAAATTCTCTATTAATTCTTCTTTTGTTGCAAGTACAATGTCAAGAACGTTATTACCACGGGTCGGTGTTCGAACAAATTGATAAAGAGAACTCTCTTGCAAGTTCGTATACAAGTCATTTCCGGAGTGTGAAGTAAGAGTATCGCCCCACTTGGTCACAGGTAAATTAAAGTCGCCAAAAATTACGGTATCTTGTGAGTTACTTACATCTGCAATTTGTTCATAAATTTCTCGGTCAGTTTGCACTGATTGAGCTGGAGGTCTGTATATTAATGCAAGTATTATTTTTGTACCTTTATTATTCTTTATTAGCACAAAAGATGCGTCGACGTTCACAATTTGAGGTTTTGACAAGAGGGTAGGGTTAAGACTTTCTTTGATATAAAGTAAAACGCCACCTACATTTCGATTTATTCGGCTTTTCTCAAACATTACATAACCGGGAAGTGAATACTCTGCTAAAAAGTCTCTATCTTCTGTATTGAGCCAAGATTCTGTTATGCCAATCACATCATAATTTTCTGTAAATACTAGCTCCTCTAAATCTGAAAATTTATTGCGTATGCTACGAGCGTTTGCATAGAAAACCTTTAAATTTGTTATTTTAGAACTCACGGAACGCTCTTTAATAATATTTTTGGTTCTTGTCAGATCTACATTTATGTTCATGGCTGTCCTCGGTCCTCGCTGTCTTCGGTCCTTATCGCTGGTGGTCCTCGGTTGCCTCTGTTTTTTTCTTGGCGTTGGATGATTTATGTCACTGCTGCTTCTTCTCGGATGGTGTTTTTTGATCCATGGCTGCGGACTGCTTCGTGTAGGAGACGACCGACCCATGCGTGCTGAACCCACAGGGTTTAGATGAGTGCCATCCTTGCGGAACAGAGTAGGCTGGTTGTAGAAGTTGTCCCAGAGGTTGATGAATTCAACTTCTTCCCTCAGACACAAATATTTTAGTCGGCTATTTGTGCTGAAGGCCTTGTCGTAATGGTTTCAAATTTGATAAATTTCGTTTCAGAAAAGATATAGGCAAATATTGTATTGGTAACAGTTGTAAATGGGTGGAATAGGCTACCAAGTGATATAGTGGGATCAAGAACGATAGGGAGCTTTAAGATAAAATTAGATAGGCATATTGACGAGATGGGTTGGGTGTGAGGGGGATCTACCAGGTGTGGGCCAATCGGCGCTCAGCAGACCCCCGTACTCTTGTGCAAATCTCTGACCGTTTTGGTGGGGTCAGTACTCAAGGTATCAGTCAGATGGGTCTATAATTGGGCCTTGTAATTGGGGTTGGGTGTGACAGGGATCTGCCTTGTATGGGCCGATCGGCTTTTTGCAGACTCCCATTTTCTTATGTTCTTATGTTCCTATGGACGAGATGGGTTGGGTGTGAGGGTGATCTGTCAGGTGGGGATCTGCAGATCCCCATTTTTCTGACCTCTGATCGTTTCGGTGAGGTAAGTCCTAATGGTGTTTTTAAGCTGGGCTTATAATTAGGGTTGGGTGTGACAGGGATCTGCCTTGGGTAGGCCAATCAGCTTTCTGCAGACTCCCATTTTCTTATGTTCTTATGTTCTTATATATATATATATATATATATATATATATATATATATATATATATATATATTCTCCCACAATCAATATTTTCTTCATCCTATGACTTAGACTGATTTAAACTTCATGTGTCCAAGCATTTTGACCCCAACGTCCCTTGAATTTGGCTCTCTGTCACCGTTTTGGCTTTGGGAGAGACACTCGTTACATGCAGCCTGCCTTTTGTCTCCTTCATACACGTATGTTTTGAGATTTTAAGACATTCGGGGCGCCCCGTTAGTTTGGCGATTTCACGACATTTTGCCCAATTTCTGTCAATGTTAAGAACTTTCGTGTCACTTAGGTGTCGATGTTATCCTGTCGAGCGATGGCGAGTGAGCCTGTAATTTAGGAACTAGACTTAGGCTGGGAAATTGTTCTACTGAAAAATTTACAAATGTATCGAAGGGGGGTCTTGGGGATATATTTTTAAAGCTTGATGGGGGTCAAGGAAGCAAACTAAAATGTTCCCTTTAACCTCTAAACTGTGCAGCCATGGTAGTTCAAACCCTCCCGCCAAGCGAAGCTATTTCGTTCTATTTTGACGAAACTAGTCATATGTAACATATATATAATTATTACTTATCCATATGTGCCTATTTTGCATTTAATATGAACATATGAACATTAGAAAGCGATAAACCAAGTGGTATCACCAATTGGCTGATGAAAATCGCATATTTTAGACCCAAGGTCGTAATCTGACCTTGACCGCGAGAGAGATAATACCCTCCTTCTCTTATGTCTAGCATGGTTCTGAGACTTAAGGGGAGCTCTCAGACTGGCTTAGAGGGTCGGAGATACACTCCTCCACCGTCCTCCCCTCTCTCCTAGCCGCTTCACACGAAAATACTCGATAAATATCGGGAATAATACGAAAAATACTGGATAATTGAGGAGGGGCGAAAAAGGGGGCGGGGAGGAGGGGAATGAGGGGGTTAGGACACATGTGTAGGAGTGGTAGAAGGTAATGGAGGGGAATTTATCTCACCTAATCACAAATTTATTTGTTTTGAGTGCCACTGGGATGTTTTCTAAGTTTTTTTTTATGCTCTGGATCTATTGAGGATGGTCGCAGTGCACCAGAAAAACCTCTATTGAGGACGGTCGCCATTTATGGGTTATATACTATTATATTGTATTATAATTCTCTTTGGTTAAGCTACAGTATGGCAGATTATCAGTACGACTTTATCATTTATTCTGGCTAACATTAGACCTTTGTTTAGCTTAACCCTTTCACATTTTTATGATGCATAGGTTGCCAGATTAGCAATAATAAATAGAGTTCTCTCAATCTTATAAATGGTGGCCACGGGATTGGGCCCATACGGGATTGGGCCCATACGGGGTTGGGCCCACGGGATAGGTTAGGTTAGGTTCCAATCCCATTGGCCCAATCCCGTCTGGGCCCAATTCCGTATGGGCCCAATCCCTATGGGCCCAATCCCTATGGAACCCTTATAAATACCTCTCCAAAATTAGTTTTCTGCCCACAGCTAGGTTGAAGTAACTAAACTAAAGGTTTCTAAATACCCCTGATGGTAACAAAGGCTTTAAAGTATCCCTAATAGGCTCAAAATTGCGTCACGAACGTGAGAGGGTTAAGACGGTCCTATGTGATTCAGATGCTGTACCAAACCGCCATATTATTCACTGCATAGTCATAATAATAAATACTTTGTCTGACCTACTTCAAACAACAATAATACAAAAGGGTTAAATTCGTAAACTCCCCTTTAAAATTTATATTATCCAGTGAGAGTATTAACCCTTTCATTACCGGTCACGTCCTTTCCATTATATGCTGGCAAGCATTACACGATTATATTATATCAATTAATCCTTTTAGATACCATATATATTTCCTAAGCTTCATTAAATCGTCTAAATGCAGCAGAAAATATAACAAAAAGACGTCCCCGGTACTTGAAGGGTTCAATCATGTCACTCATTCACAATACATGTTCCAGGTTCACATCACGGCAACTGTACATTTGGATACTAAATGTGTGCATTACATTTTATTTTTGGCTTACCCTTTCAGTACTGGTACCGTCCTTTTAACTTTATTTTGGCTACTGTTAGACGATTTAAGTTTCAAAAGGGCTTCCAGCCAATAGCACTCTTCGAATTATCTCACTTAAACCTTTTTACTACCACAGATACTCCTTAAACTGCACACAATCGTCTAAATATAGCTGAAATAAAACAACAGACATCCCCGGTAGTGAAAGGATTAATGTTTATATATCGATCTCGTATACTAATAATATTAATGTTGGTGTAATTCTCCCTATGGACTGGTGCGGTAGTGTTAAGCCTCAGACCAAACGTATGGGGGGATGGTTGGTTAATCTGGACCCCCTTCTCCCTCATGCTTAGCCCCATTAGTGTTCAGATTTTAAGACGTTCGGCCCATTTGTTTGGCGATTTCAAGTCCTTTCACCACCATTTATTTGCCAATATTAGAACCTTTCGTGCCATTTAGGTGTCAATTGTTTCCTGGCGAGGGATAGTGAGTCTGTAATTCAGGAGGATTCACCCTTTGGCCGGCTAACAGTCTATACAGACAGATAAAGTGCCGTTTATATAGTAGATTGCGAATATATATTAAACGTTGGACTTGCTAGTTGGTCTATGCAGTATCTCTATCTCCCTCTCTCTCTGTCTCTTTTTCTCTCTCTCTTAATACTGGATTCTCTACAGTCAATATTCATATGGATGAGATATAGCTCGTGATTCCTGCCCTGTTCTCTCTCTCCCTCTCTCTCTCTCTGTCTCTCTCTCTCTCTTAATACTGGATTCTCTACAGTCAATATTCATATGGATGAGATATAGCTCGTGATTCCTGCCCTGTTCTCTCTCTTCCTCTCTCTCTCTCTTAATACTGGATTCTCTACAGTCAATATTCATATGGATGAGATATAGCTCGTGATTCCTGCCCTGTTCTCTTCTCTCTCTCCCTCTCTCTCTCTCTGTCTCTCTCTCTCTCTTAATACTGGATTCTCTACAGTCAATATTCATATGGATGAGATATAGCTCGTGATTCCTGCCCTGTTCTCTCTCTCTCTCTCTGTCTCTCTCTCTCTCTTAATACTGGATTCTCTACAGTCAATATTCATATGGATGAGATATAGCTCGTGATTCCTGCCCTGTTCTCTCTCTCCCTCTCTCTCTCTCTGTCTCTCTCTCTCTCTTAATACTGGATTCTCTACAGTCAATATTCATATGGATGAGATATAGCTCGTGATTCCTGCCCTGTTCTCTCTCTTCCTCTCTCTCTCTCTTAATACTGGATTCTCTACAGTCAATATTCATATGGATGAGATATAGCTCGTGATTCCTGCCCTGTTCTCTCTCTCCCTCTCTCTCTCTCTGTCTCTCTCTCTCTCTTAATACTGGATTCTCTACAGTCAATATTCATATGGATGAGATATAGCTCGTGATTCCTGCCCTGTTCTCTCTCTCTCTCTCTGTCTCTCTCTCTCTTAATACTGGATTCTCTACAGTCAATATTCATATGGATGAGATATAGCTCGTGATTCCTGCCCTGTTCTCTCTCTCTCTCTCTCTCTCTGTCTCTCTCTCTCTCTTAATACTGGATTCTCTACAGTCAATATTCATATGGATGAGATATAGCTCGTGATTCCTGCCCTGTTCTCTCTCTTCCTCTCTCTCTCTCTTAATACTGGATTCTCTACAGTCAATATTCATATGGATGAGATATAGCTCGTGATTCCTGCCCTGTTCTCTCTCTCTCTCTCTCTCTGTCTCTCTCTCTCTCTTAATACTGGATTCTCTACAGTCAATATTCATATGGATGAGATATAGCTCGTGATTCCTGCCCTGTTCTCTCTCTCTCTCTCTCTCTCTCTCTCTCTCTCTCTCTCTCTCTCTCTCTCTCTCTTAATACTGGATTCTCTACAGTCAATATTCATATGGATGAGATATAGCTCGTGATTCCTGCCCTGTTCTCTCTCTCCCTCTCTCTCTCTCTGTCTCTCTCTCTCTCTTAATACTGGATTCTCTACAGTCAATATTCATATGGATGAGATATAGCTCGTGATTCCTGCCCTGTTCTCTCTCTCTCTCTCTCTCTCTCTCTCTCTCTCTCTCTCTCTCTCTCTCTCTCTCTCTCTGTCTCTCTCTCTCTCTCTCTCTCTTAATACTGGATTCTCTACAGTCAATATTCATATGGATGAGATATAGCTCGTGATTCCTGCCCTGTTCTCTCTCTCCCTCTCTCTCTCTCTGTCTCTCTCTCTCTTAATACTGGATTCTCTACAGTCAATATTCATATGGATGAGATATAGCTCGTGATTCCTGCCCTGTTCTCTCTCTCCCTCTCTCTCTCTCTGTCTCTCTCTCTCTTAATACTGGATTCTCTACAGTCAATATTCATATGGATGAGATATAGCTCGTGATTCCTGCCCTGTTCTCTCTCTCCCTCTCTCTCTCTCTGTCTCTCTCTCTCTTAATACTGGATTCTCTACAGTCAATATTCATATGGATGAGATATAGCTCGTGATTCCTGCCCTGTTCTCTCTCTCCCTCTCTCTCTCTCTGTCTCTCTCTCTCTTAATACTGGATTCTCTACAGTCAATATTCATATGGATGAGATATAGCTCGTGATTCCTGCCCTGTTCTCTCTCTCCATTCCATGTGTTTTCCTTTCTCGCATAAATATTACGCTATTGATAGTGCCGTTGGGTCTGAGTACATTATTAGATTGCTATCCAGTATTCGAAAAATGGATATTAAACGTAGTCATGTACTCAAGCTTTAACTGTCTTGGTAGTATAATGGTTAATGTGTGGAAGTTCTGTATGCGGTGTCCTGGGTTCGAATCCCCGGAGGATCGTATGGTATTATTTATTTAATTCAATTCAATTTAAAAATCGTTATTGTCACAGATACACATAGATTACAATATACATGGTCTAAATTAAATTAAAATTGGAAATTATTGGTGATAAAAACGATATCAGTTAATATCTAGTTATCCCTACCCAGTTGATCCAGCCTCATGTATATATTTTGGTTTTTTCCGCCTAATTCACAAACACATTTTTCGTTATAGTAATTACGTCAACGATTTTACGCCAGGTATGTTTTGATATGGGCAACTTATAGGCAGTTCGATATGTTAAGGGCGTAGTGGTTATTTGTTGGTCTATTATTTGTATTTATTTATTATTTATTTCAGTGTCCTCCCTAGACATCCAACAAGCTTTGCATAACACCTCCTATAGTCCCCCCTTCAAAATATAGTTGTATATTTTTTGGTACAAAAATGTCCCGGTCGAAGGCCACCGCTTCCTGTTAAATTTACAGGCTCCCTATGGCTCGCCAAGAAAATATCGACACCTAAATGGCACGAAAAGTCCTAATATTGAAAACAATGGGACAAAAAGTGCTTTAAATCGACAAACTAACGGGCCAAGCGTCTTAAAATCTGAAAACTAATGGGGCTAAACATGAGGCAGGCTGGCTATTGTTAGACGATTTTATAAATTATATTTTAGAAAGGGTCGGGAGGAGTCAAAACATAAACTAAGAGATCTGTTACCGATTTGATTGCTAGAGGTTATTCTTAGGATGCATAAAGCACCTAGTAGTAAAAAGTAAAACAAAAGTCATGTTATTAACCCACTGAACACCAGCTAATTAACCAGGAGCAGCAGGTTGTAAAAAAAAAAAAATCCAGAAAACACCAGGAATGGGTTAGAAATAAAGGAAAACCCACAAAAAACCCGATCTCCTAGGTCATTAAGGGGTCCTACGGTGCGCCCGAAAGTCGGAATTAACATGGGGAAATGGGTAGGCAAAAACAGGCTTTTGCGCGCTCACGCTCACGCGGTTGGACTTTGAGAGTATTCAACCATCGGTATTGTTGTGTGGGATACTTACACAGTTCCCATACAAATCTGAGCCCTCTAGGTGCCATAGGACCGGAGTAATTAACCGTGACGCACCTTATGTGACGCTGGGGTTTAGCGTTACATACATTGTTGACGTTAACACTGCGTCGCTGGGGTTCTGTGGGTTAAAAGGGTTAATACTATTCACAAAGGAAGAGAGAGGCTTGTGTAGCTAAATATGCTATAGCAACCACATCGAAGGGATAAGCAGGAATCGGATATTCCCCGATGTTCGCTTCCGAGCTCAGTTTAGGTTTAATAGTTTCACATGTTGAACAACAGTCAATATATCTATCTATATCCTTTTTCATTGTCCGCCAATAATAACTCCTCTGTGCTTGTTTCAACGAACGAAGCTTCCCTAGATGCCCAACTGTATCATGACGAACTGTTGCATTAGAACAACCAACGTAAAGATATTTTATAGGGTAAAATTATTCTTGCTTTAGAATCGGGTGATTTTAGTGATCCCGACCTAGCAGTATTTAATTATTTTAATTTTGAATTGCATGAAGGTTGTTTGTTCAGGAAATGTGATATAAATGACAGGGTAGTTTTACAACTCGTTATTCCGGATTCACAAGTTATTACATTATTACCTATTCTACATGGTCATGATACAGTTGGGCATCCTCGGAAGGTAAATTTCTTGTTTTAATCCCATTTGCATCTGACTTGATTTTTTCTTGGTCTGATGTAATACTTTTTCCTGTTAAAATTCATGATTCCTTGATAAGAATTGATTTTCCTTCAGAAAATGTGTTTGTTTCGAATGGGAAGTATACAGATGAATATCATTCACTATTGAGTTCCTCCACTATTAATGCGCCTTTCCACACGGTTTTCGGATTGTTTACCATTTGCCCAGTGTCTGTCGTTCCACTGCTGCCGATGAATTCTAACGAATGTGTTAAAGCATTTATTGGTAATTGAGATGGCGGGGCTGAAAGAAGATATGCCAAAGGAAATAAAGAACCCGTTTCCGCAACCAGAAGAGCCCCAAATATTACCTTGTAGAATTGCGGCCATAACTAGCAGGAGAAGAACCAGGAATAAGTCTACCTTCCAAACTAAGAATCACATACACCAGTCGGGGCGCCCCCACAAAAATCAGGTAGAAAACGAGGTTCCCTGGCCCCGTAAAATACGTATCCGGATACGACCCACATCCTCTCGTTAATGACCTCCTGGCGCTAGATAAAAAATGGCCGCCCTCATCAGTCCAGCCGGAGCCAGACTTGGATTATGACGAGTCGTATTTTATGGAATTACGACATCAACCACCTCAGTTGCCGTACATCTACCCAGACGGAAATACCTATCAATAGCGCCACCAGGACCAGGATATTCTAGCTAACAAACAGAGCATTACATAAAAGCCTATATATATGAGGAAACCTGCAAAACTGTAAGAAATTTATCATGTACTCATCCAAGCTCTCTACGACTTTCTTCTAAAATAAATAAATAAAGAATACTATTCCCCATATAACCATGTACGTACTATATTTTAAAGACTTTATATAACCGAGCAATAATTCAAAAACTGTAATTTTCATGCCTCACGTTCCGAAACACATCAGCCATGTCACTATCTGTAATGTGTAATACTACCTGATCAAAATTAGGATATTGTTAGGCAAAGTTGATTCACTGTCTAGCACGGGTTTTCTGTGTTGGAGTATACGTGACTAAGTCAACTCGGAGAATACTTCCGTAGGGGTTAGCCGAAATCCCCTTTAAATGTATCCTACAAGCTGCGAGGAGTGCTGGAGGACCGAGAGAGTGTGTTTTGCCTAGAAGTGACCTTTCTAGCTATACCGTGTAGAGGTATCGTCTATTCCTGGTGTAAACAGGCAAACGGACACCGCACTTAGTCGCCACGTGTGACTAGATCTCTCACGGCTGCTTTCTCCTATACTTCAACCCAAATTAAGTGCTTTTGTGATTCTTATGCGTTTGGTGATTATTGCAAAGATTATAATAGGATATGTTATGTGTTCAATCTAACGTAAACATCCAAGATTAATTATTTTCGGCTTCTAGCAATTGTTGCTCGTATCGAGAGAACGTACAAACTCTGTCCTGGGATTGATGTATCTATATACTTTGTAATATATATTCCTATATTACATTTAAGGTTTATAGATATATTCGTTCGGAAATAATACCCGCACACTACACGTAAATACCTGTGAACACCCTAGCAGATCTAATTCTATGTTTAACCTTTAAAGAGCGGTGCCCGGCTATAGCCGGGCGCCAATTTGCAGCAAGTTAGGAGCATTATTATGGCTTTTAAAGGGTTAAAATCGAGTGCAAATGGCCGGGAGCGCAGCGGGCCACACGTCCGACTCCCAGGGCCTACCGCCACCCACTGACTCACCCTCCCTGTGTTCTCGAGAGGCCGGCAGTGTAGCCAGTAGTGAGTGTAGCTGGGAAAAATATACCGATATACGCTAAACTCCCATGTTACTGGTACCACTGTATGAGAACCACGAGTGCTACGTAGCTCGTTCTGGTCTCATTTTGAAGCTTTTAGCGCCTAGTTTTTTGCTGAATACATTTCTTTTCATGCAGATACTTGCTTTATCATTCAGGAGGGCCTGAATATGCCCACAATAGCCCAAAATCCCCGCTAGACGAGGGTTAATATTATTAGCAGGGTACGTAATCTTGTATGAGTGTTCACAGAGAGTGTTGAATATTTTTTCTGTTATTCAAACCTATTGTATTCATGCTTCCTGACTTCAAACTCAGACTAAGCGTTATTTGAGTTAATTATTAAATTCAATTTATACCACATCGCGTTAATATTTCAACGACGACGAGACATCAGCCTTTCACACGGGCTAAAATAAATTATCTTCAGTTCCATGAACTAATATCTATGTTTGTACTTATATGAGTTGATAGAGATTTATATCCTCTATATATCGACCTATCTTCCAAGTTATTTATACCTCATCTGATATCCTAAATTACATATCTTGCCATCACTGAATACATGTGACCTCAGTATTATTGACCTACCTTGATTCACGCTATACGTCGCGTTCGTTTTCTAAACTCAGGATATCAGTTATTGTTTGAGACTAACCGTTCTGTGTGTGTTTATGCTTTAGATATATATTCATCAACTTGCATTTACTTGATACTATTATTGATTAAGAACAACCTTTATTATTGTTTATATATGATATAGGAATAGTGATATTTATTCCATGTGTATTCCTGAGCTTATTTCTATATAAGTAGGACTCAGATATTATTTATATGTGCTGTGTACCCTAGCTATTAAATGAAATAAAACTTGTGAACCGCAATTGTGTATTCTGTGAAACTTGTTACGACCGGGACTCGTATAAAACAAGGGCTCTTAATCATTGGACTAGAAAGGCACACAGCCACAACGGTAACACTAGATCCAACCCTCGAACTTATAATGCCGGCGCACAAAAACACCTATACCCTCCAGAGTTAAATCTGTGATAGTGGGGTATCCTATAACTCGGTATAAATGCACTACTACTACAGGCTGATGATCTCTGATACAGCCTGATCACAACAACATACAATTACGTTAATAATGTATACAAGGAAAAAGATAGAGAGCTTAATTAAATCACTAGAATGATTTAATGCAAACAAGAAGAAGGTATAATTAAAGTTACTCTAAACAATAATTAACTGTCACTCCTATATTAAAGAAAGTGAATGAAAGTCCTAAAGCATCAAACAGGAATCTTCTGAAGAAAGTCTGATGCTGCTTAAGATGATCGAATCGGATTTTGAACTGTTATATAAAGCAGGAACAAGATATGACAAGTGTAAGGACATACAGTGTTAACTGGCACGGGAATAACAATAAATGCGCAATAGTATTATCTCCAACAACAAAAGAAGTACTTCCTCAGGCAACGCAAAAGCCTGCTCGGGTTGTGCAACTCCACAACAACCAAGGCTTACAATCAACGTGAATACAAATGCTGCATACATAACATAAGAGTTTATAATCCTAATCGGGTGTCTGCTAGGCGAATAAAGTCTAGCTGGGATGTCGTAGGCTAGGAAACAATGGCTGAGCAAGCGGCTCGTAGCCTAGCGAGGTCCTTAAGACTGTACGGCCAAATTACGTTAAATGACGGGGTGCTCTCTTGAGAGATCCAGATCGCTAGTATCTGGTTCTCTCCTGGCAAACCTCTTCAAGTCAAAGCAAAACGAGTTAGCACAGTGTTGGGTGGCAGAGGCAAAAGCCCTCACTCGCAACACAGTGCTAAACTCACAAGGTACACAGTCAGAAAGACAACCTAGGCTTCCCACGTATCCGTTGCGATTGTACAAGTTCAACAAAACCTGGTACACATCGGAAATCACAACATCAATAGCCTTACCCCAGTCTAGCATTAAATAGCCCTGTAGACAACCAAGAAATAGGTAGGGAGACACCGCAAGTGTGTCGAACCTCTACAGACAAAATGTTAACCCCCTCCAAAATGTCTAACTAAACATGGAATATCTGAGAGCTTCAGCATATAATACGATGGCCGATATATGAAGTCGTGCAGAACTAAAGGGGAGTTATGATGTTAAATAGATTGGAAGAATGAGAGGTAAGAAGTTGAGAGAGAGAGAAAGTGTTCTATAGGTAGAAGTCGGGGTCAGGTGGCAAGGGAGATGTGAAGGGTATGCTGGTCAGGCAAGCTCTGAGGAAGGTAGCTCCTCGGGACCCTCAGGAACACACAAACGCATGGTGGTCGGCCAATCACAGGCCGATACGTCACAAGGCAGCAGGCCTCCAGAAGGCGCCAGGAACCACCAGCCAATCAAAACCGAGAGAAAGACCACGCGGGCGAGCAACTCCTCCGGGAGGGAGGAGGGAGGAGGAAATCAACACTCACTGCTCCCACGCCGCTCGCTCGCTCTTTCTCTCTCAACCTCACTACAATGCATCTTATGTTCTACTCATGATATAAAATGCTTCCCGTTGTCACAGACGAAAATATAGACCACCACTGGACTGTCTGTAACAACACAAACACTATGAAAGAAAGAACAACATTCTCTGATAACTGTAGCCCATTTCACTGCCCTGGCGAGCGCTAGTGGCTACCGGGAGGCGATTCTGCCAACGCTGGTAGGCGTCACACATTGATGGAGATTGATTTGATTAAGATTCATATGATTAAAGTCAGCTGTGTTCCAGTTGAGTGTTGTACTTTTAAAGCTTTCCTAAGGTGGAAATAGTGAACTAAATTAAAGTGTTCAGAATTATAGCGCGACATAACAGTAATTCCAATGTCCTGGACTTTTTTATTTTCACTCCGATTCCATTTCACCCATTTTTCTATGTTCACGTATATAATACTCACTTTCTATATTTTATCAATGCTAGTGATCTACTTATTACTTGCCCGGACAGAGCACCTTTTCATAAATCATGTATTGGCCAAGTTTATGTAAGGGACTCTTGTTTGTTGGTATGTCCTCAACTTACTCTTTACCCTTCTTTCACTCACATGCTTTCAATTACGGATCAGGATATTCTATTTGCGAGCATTCTTTCAGATGTGAATATTTCTAGTGATTTTTCATTTCCCAAAATCGTTTCACGTAAGATTGAAACTTTGGAGCTGATTAATACATCCATGGACTCCCTCTCATTTGTGCATTACGTTCGCCCTGAGTTAGTATATCCTCTTCCTGTTTTCACCAGTATTAGTTTATTTATTTTGATTGTCATTTTCATTATATTTACTAAAAATATTGAGGGTCGGTTGACTAAAATTTGAAATTGAAATTGAAATTGAAATTGAAATTGAAATTGACCAATATACAAACACACATTACACAAAAAACATACATAATCATCCTCACACATACTGTATACATATACATACCTGTGCATATACATGGTATACATTATTACACATTCACAAGTAGTACAATAATTTTGCTTTGTCAGTTTCAGTGAATCACAGTTGTTAGATAGTTGGTTGTTGATACTTCATTAACAATTGTGATTTAAGTTGACTTTTAAAACTGGATATGGTTTCTATATTTCGTAAATCTTGAGGCAGTTGGTTCCATACTTTAACCCCGTGGTACTGTATTGATGATTGAGACTGACTAGAAGACATTAGAGGGATTTCCAGTAAGTTAGCACTTCTTAAAGCATACCTTTGATTATTATTATATCTAAACATTTCAACACTATTTAAATTATGCAAAGATTTGAATACAAAGAGGGCACTGCAATAGATATTAATATCATCCAACTTTAAGAGACTTAGTTTTCTGAAGAGGTCGTTAGTATGAGCATATCTTGATTTATGTGTTATTGTTCTGATTATCCTCTTTTGTGTTATCGCAATAGATAACACTTTGGTTTTACTGACCGCTCCCCACACTGTGTTTCAATATAACAAGAGTGGATATACAAGACTATAATATAATTGTTTTAGTGCACTAATAGTAAAGCAATGACGTGTTAGGTAGAGTATACCACATTGTTTATTAAGCTTGTTTTTCAAGTCCCGTATATGAGTGTCCCGTGACAGCTGTCTATCCACCATAACACCGAGGAACTTTATGCTTTCCTCCTCTTTAAGTATAATAGTTCCAAGCTTAAGTGGTGTTAGATTTTGAATATAGTTTCTTTTCCTATGGACAATTATATACTTGGTGTTTTCAATATTGAGAGTAAGTTTATCCACTTAGCAACATTACTTAGTTCATTGTTGACGGAATCAATAAGGAAGCGTAGATCTTGGTGCCTGGCGTAGAGAGTGCTGTCATCAGCAAATAAAAGGAACTTAAATAACCTGCTTGAGTTAGTAAAATCGTTAATATACAAAACAAAAAAAGGAACGGGCCCAATATGGATTCTTGTGGGACTCCATAAGATATGCTTTGTTTATTAGATGTGCAGTCTTTATATTGTAAATATTGTCTACGATTACTTAAATATGATTGAAACCATTTGTATGCAGTATGTTTAATGCCGTAATATTTAAGTTTTTCAAGTAGAATCTGATGGTGAACCGTGTCGAAAGCTTTAGATAAATCTAGAAATATGCTTATTGTATAGTCTTTATGATCAAATCCGTTAAGGATATCGCTTTTGAATTTTGTTAGAGCTGATTCTGTAGATCGTCCTTTCCTGAATCCATATTGGGCATCAGACAATATATTATTTACAGTACAATAATTCATGATCCTGTCAAACATAATTTTCTCCAAAATGTTACTCATAGCAGGCAAACCAGACACTGGTCGATGGTTTTTAAAGAGGGTTGCATCTCCTGATTTGTAAAGAGATATTACTTTAGCTATTTTAAGATCGTCAGGGAAAATTCCAGATGCAAAATAACAGGTGACAACACAGGAATGACTTTCCTCACTATTGACATTGGTATGTCATCGTAGCCTAGAGAGGAATCCCGCAAATTGTCCACGGCATGCAGTAATTCATTATGTGAAACAGGTAACATGTTAAATACTGTTTCTTCTCTGTCTCGTAAGTAAGATGTAAAATGTATGCTAGTGTTAGGTATATATTCTGCCAAAGATTTAATGAAATAAGAATTGAAGCTATTTGCTATTTGGCTAGGGTTATTTAGTTCTATATTTTCATGCATAAATTTATCGTTGATTTGGTTTTGTTTATCTCTATGAAAAATAGAATTAATTATATTCCAGACTTTCTTACTATTTCCGGAATGTTCTCTTAATTTAGATTTATAGTAATTTTCTTTCGCTTGTCTAATTACTTGTGTGACCCTATTACGTAATGCACGGAATTCCTCTCCAAACGTGATGGGTTTAACAGCGTATTTCCTTGCTAGTCTATTCTTCTCCTTAATCAAAGATTTTATCTTAGGTGTGATATATGGCTTATTAAAGTGGTTAGCTTTTATATGTTTCGTAATAACAGGAAAGTATTTGTTAAAACATGCACTAAATATGCCAATACAGTTGTTGTATATAACATTAGGATTATTGGAAGAATAAACTAGTTCCCAGGATACGTTCTCCATACAGTGTTTAAAATTATCAATGTTATCACCACTATAGTTTCTGAATGTTATTGTTATATCTTGATCTTCTATATTTGTTTATTGTTATTTCAGATTCATAAACTGAAAATACAGGAAAATGGTCAGTGATTTTATTATACACAATTCCAGTGAAACTATTGCTGGTGTAATTATTAGACCAAATGGGATCTATACTTGTTGCTGTTGAATGAGTTACTCGTGTCGGTTTATATATCGTATTATAAAACACTTTTGAGTGACATGTAGTAATAAAATCCGCCACTGTGCTATCTTCTTTGTATTTTAGTAGGTTGAGATTAAAATCTCCACCAATATAACATACTTTTTTCTCGTCACTAATAACTGAAATGATATGGTTGAATTTGTCAAGGAAAAATCGGTAGTCTGAATGAGGCCTTCTATATACAATCACTACAATGATGTTATCACTGTTTTCCCACAAATGTCAATACCTACTGATTCGATACTATTGAATTGCATAGTTAAGTAATTTCTCTTAATATATCTATAGCCTGTTCTGAGGTACAGTGACACACCACCGCTGTTGCTTGATAAACTAATATTAAACATGGTGTAGTTATGAAGTTGGAATAAATGCTCAATATCTTTAGTCAATTTAGTTTCACAAAAGCCCATGGCGTCAAAATCATGGTTAAGTGGGACTAAGCATTGTTCTTTAAAATCTTGGAAATGTAGTGGTAAACTATTAATATTGTAGGAAAGTAGAGAAAATGACATCTGGGGTATTTTCTTAAGAGGGGTATCCGGATTACTAGGAAACACGTAATTACAAGTTGGGTTCTTATAGCCGAGGACATTTATCATGTAATTATCAGGATCTACATCATTGTTGTAGACATCATCATTAAAGGAAAACTGATCGAAATGCAAATTTTCTAGAATATGTAAGGAAATATTTTCTGCATTTTGAATTGAAGTGTTACCATTAATATGTATTAATAATTCTTCATCACTGAGATCTACAAAAGGCAAACAGCTATAAGCATCCATCATGCAAAATACACCACTTATACTTTATGCTGTACACTGTTATCGGTACTATAGTCATGACTCACCGAGATGTGAATCTATCGGGCTGTTTTCTATTGCGTTGGTGTTTGTCTGGTAGCGGTGAGTTCCGGTTGGACCCTCCAGTTGCTCCAGTCTCGTCACTTGTTGGCAATTGTTGTAGTTGTGTCACGTCCTCGATGTCAGTCAGGCGGCTGACATCCTCCACTTCATGATGAGCTGGTGTGAGGGTAGAGGTGGAAGAAAGGTGGGCTGGTGGCTGTGTGGTGGGTGTCCGGTGAGCCGGTGGAGGGGTGGTGGGGAGCCTGGTCCTGGGGGAGTGTAGAAGTGGGGAGGGTTGACGGTGGTTGGGTGGAGGGGTGGTGGGGAGCCTGGGGGAAGGTAAAGGAGTGGATGGTTGGCGGTGGTTGTGGGGTGGAGCTGTGGATATTCGGTGATGAGGTGTGGGTGCTATGAAGCTTTGGCAAGATGATGTTTGTTGATGACTCCCTGTTTCATCTCCACTCGTACGAGGCTCCTTGATAACAAGGGTCCTGTAATTGAAAAAGACTTGTTTGCCATTCTTCCTTGCTTCACTGAGAGCACCAAGCTGCAAACGACGAGCCTCCAGTGTTGATGGGCATAGGTCCTCGGAAACAAACACATAATGTCACCTTCAGCATCGTTCGGTTCCGGTATACAGCATCACGTTCAAGGAAATTGGAGAACTTGGCTATTATATCCCTTGGTCGATCAGAAGTCTTCCGTCCAACACGATGAACACGTTCAAATGATTTTACGGAGATGTTTAGTTTGTCATGCAGTAATTTTGTAACCTTCATCTGAGTTTGTTCCCAGTTTTCTCCAGACAGTTCGGGAATACCTGAGAATTTCAAATTGTTTCGTCGTCCCTGGTCGTCAATGTAGTCAAGCCGATTTTTCATTTCTTCTAGTTGAGTTTTTAGTTGTTCATTTTCGCCCTTCAGTTGGTGGATCTTGTGTAGACTAGGCAAGGTTGTTTCTTCTAGGGTTGATATTTTTCAACAAGTAGGAATATATTTGTTTTCCACTATTTGCGGGCAGTAGGGGATTGTAAGCAGACCTGTGGCATTTTGATTTGATCGCTTACCATGTTTAATTTACTTTTTGTAATTTTCTTTTCTTGGGTTTGTTTGTTTTTTATTCCAGGATTTGTTGTTATTTTGTTTAGTTTTTTACTATATCTATTGTGTTTAATTAGTTTGCACAATTAATTATTTTGGTTATTGTATATGTACCGATTGGATTGATTTATCTTAGCTTACACAAATACATATTATTATTATATATTGATAACCAGTTTTCTTTACTTAATACAAATCTTCACCGCAGTGCTTATAAATATTGAAAACAGTTGTATTCTACTGTACTTCTACGTCTTCGTCACAGTGTTTACAAATGTTCAAATATAGTCCTTTGACTAATGAAATACGAGTTCTCATTATTTCATTTTGGGGTGTTAGGTTAGTCTATACCTTTTTCTAGCTTTGTATTCTTTTATTGAGCAATTAATGATATTGGTGTGATTTTGAACAGAAACATTGGTTGGGTGCTGTGGTACTGTGTGGGTCCTAGGGAAGGGCTCTATCAACTTTCTCTGCATTGCTCAATTATAAGTTTGATTTTACACTTGTGTCTTTGATTGTTTATGTTGTGTATATATATATATATATATATATATATATATATATATATATATATATATACTGTATAATTATAAAACAAAACAAAATCAGATTCTTCTTCTTTTGTTTCTTTTAATTCATAAATATAGACCCCCCTTCATGATAAATGTATACATTTGTCGGTGGAAAAGTTCGTCCCGGCTAGTTCCTTCGAAATATTACAGGCTCGCTATCGCTCGCCAAGAAGAAATCGACACCTAAATGGCATGAAAGATTTTAATATTGACAAAGAGATGGGGCGAAAGGTCTTAAAATCGACAAACTATTGGAATGAATGTCTTAAAATCTCAAAACTAATAATATAAATTATTAGGAAGAAGGGGGTTAAGAAAAAACGACTACCTCCCTTATAGTTTAGTATTAACCCTTCTATCACCATGGTGTAATTTTCTTCATTTTCTGTATCCATTAGACGATTTTCTTAAGTAAATAATCTACCTCTAGGCTCAAATGGGTAAATACGGTCTCAACAAACCCTCTTAATAACACAGGTCCTTCTTAATCTGCATATAATCATCTAGTTTTAGCCAGAATCAAAGGTAAAAAGGGCATCATGGTGCTGAAGGGGTTAAGTGACTTGAACAGGGGAGCAATTTTCTTGGGGATATTGTACGGGCAATTATTGTTTTATGGGGAAGAGGAGGCACAGTAGCAAGATATTGCATTGTCAATTGGCAATGGCCAAGCTGCAGAGAGACGTCCTTACTGTCCAGCTGCCAAGAGCCCGCCATGTCTCCCCACACATGCTATTTTCCTTAACTACAGAGTCCTTAGAGTCATGTTCCACTATCACAGGACTTGGATTCGTCTCCAGCTCTTATGGAGAACTTGACATTATTGCTGGCCCCGTCACCATTCCAGGCCAGCACCCTATTGACTTCAGAGTGTCATCGCAGTCGCTTTCGGAGGCCTGTGGTGGGCCTATCGCCGATCTTCAATAAATAAATTGGTTCGTCCACTAGTAATGAGACGTATTTGTTAGAAGGGCACTCGGTAGAGCACATACCTCCGCTGGCTTGCTCTTTGCCAGTAATTTAATAGCTCAAGTTTTCTTCTGGATCTGGGTTTCAGGATGTGATTCGGATCGAATCCTGAATTATATCACTTCTTCCTCGACATATTTGGTATCTGCCCAGCAAATCCAAATGTTGCGAAAATGTGTTAAAGACTTTGTGGGGTATCATATTTACAGACAAACAGTCAGACGGACAAACAGAGGCGAACACATAACTTCCATCCAGCTTCGTTGGCGTAGGTACTAATATATCAACACTGTTCCAGTGTATTTAAGAGCCCCCAACAAGAGCATTTATCAATATTGTCAATTTATAAACTGTCAGACCGTCATAATCCAAGAAGGCTGCCGGAAAAAACGCTTCCGTGACACCGGGTTAAGGGGGGATGGGCGTTTCTATATTGTTTTGTTTTTGATCATTGTTATCAGTTTCCTCCCTAGACTTCCATCAAGCTTTAAAGAAACACTTCTATGACCTCCCTTCAAGTTAAACCTGTACATTTTTCGATAGAAAAATGCCCCAGCCAAAGGTCAGTTCTTCTTAAATTACTGGCTCGCTATCGCTCGTCAGGAAAAAAATCGACATATAAATGGCACAGAAGGTCTAAATGTTGACAAAGAAATGGGGTGAAAAATCATAAAATCGCCAAACTAATGGGCGGAATGTCTAAACTCTGAAAACTAATGGGGCTAAACATCAGGAAGAAGGGGTGCCAGAAAAAACAACCATACCCCCTGGGGCTTAAGATGAAACACCTACAAAATATCTAATACACGGTAGACCAATATATCTCTACCTTTTCCCGCGGGTTGTATTATGAGGGACCAGATGAAGCCACAGGAAATGAGGCCGAGGGATAATAGGAAGGTGTACAGTCTACCAAATAAGTGATGTCTCGGCACCAAGTATATTTTGATCAATAATTGGTATCAGCAATGTCTCAACACGATTTATTCCAGTAGAGTGAAATATAGACATGTTCCTACATTTAACCACCCTTTTCAACATCTGACAGACATTAATACAGCACAGAGCGAGGTAAACGTAATGGCAGTTGAGACATGACTTATTAGCGCTACCGTACTTAATCAGTTGGCCTCAGAGTGTAATAAGAGAAGCCAGTCCCTAAGGACCCGCGAATATTTTGGGCCCACGTCATTTCTTTCTCTTTCTCTCTCTCTCTCTCTCTCTCTCTCTCTCTCTCTCTCTCTCTCTCTCTCTCTCTCTCTCTCTCTCTCTCTCTCTAAGACAACTTCTTTCGGTTGATCCAGATAAATAAGTAGAATGTGACTAATAATAACAACAAGAGTTATATGGTCGATAATTAAAGGACGTGGGCCGCTGAAAGCATTGTTGTTCTAGAGTTTTATATATGTTATTTAGGCCAAACAATCTTGACCACTAACCTCTATAACTCAAAGACGACTAGAGTAATCCAGCTAATATTTCTACCAGTTAGGGAGGGTCAGCCAGGGAATAGGCGCAAACATATTCAGCTCATTTGCTTTTGTCCTTTTTGAATTACAGAGGTATGGGAGTCAGGATTTGTGACCTACGTGTAATGGAAGGACTATAAACAGAATTAATATAAACACCATCTGAGGAGGAGCACTTTATTGACAACGTTTCACAGATAGCTTCTTCAGGTCACTATAAACAGGATTATCTATCTATATCTATCTATATGCTCAGGCCCAATCCCCACTTTTCCACACAAAAAAATATATTTCCTCTATTTGTATTTTATTTAATTATATTTTATATTATTTTTCTTGGGGGTGGCCGACTCAAGACAGAGCAAGAACAGGAAAACACAAAACACAAGACAAAACAACGAACAGGATTATGAAACTGACAAAGCTCCATAAAAGCCACAACTCCCGAGCCAGATGGTTAACCCTAAATGTACAGGTGCCGTCCTTGTAACTGTATTCTGGCTACTGGTAGAAGATAATATTCAGATTAAGAAAAGGCCTTCAGCAATTAACTGGTTTTGAAGTGTTAGACGATAATATTCAGATTAAAAAGGGCCTCCATCAATTTACACTTAGCCCTTTATCACTTAAGGCTCTGTCACACTATGCCGATTTAAGTGCCGACGCGCCACGACTTAAGGGTCAGGAGCAGGTCTTTGCCTACATCATCCGCGCGACATGGGTGGGCGCCTACTCAAGAGAGCCATCGGGAGAGGTCGTCAGGGGCCTCAGGAAAAGTTCGACATGCACAACTCTCATGAGTTGAGTCTGCGGCTAGTAAATTGACGGCACGGGGACGGTAGGCTGGCGGCGTCGGGCGGCGTCCGGTATGCATCATACGTTACAAGGGCGCCAGCCTGTCTGCGTCAGACGCCGCTTATAAGGTAGGTCGCCTTCAGGCAGCGACCCGGTAACACCCAGGCGCCGTCATTGGAAGAGGGCATACCGTGAGTCCGCGACCTGGCAATGTCGCACGGGGACATCGTTGATAAATGGTTTTGGGGGTGTTTTTGTTTTAACCTTGATGGAGGTCTAGCGAGGAAACTAAAAAATGAATTATTATATAAATAAATAGACCCCAAAAATCACCACTGTCCCCTTAATCCGATCCCATCAACGAGTGACTATCTATAAACCCTTTCAATACCGGTGGCGTCTGTTTTGCCATAGTTCTGCTATACTTAGACAATTTTATGCAGCTTAAGAACGGTCTGTGGGAGTTAACACCTTACGAGCGGCCTATGCGGTTTATTTATATGTACCGCCCAGCGGGGTGTTTTTAGCCAAAATAGGGCTGTTTACGTGATCATTTTCATGCCTAAATAAGACCCAGAACGTAAAACAAGTACCTATCCCTGAAAGGGCATAAACAGAGCTTTCGAATGACACCATAACGATCCTTTTATGATGGCTAGTTTTCTTGTAATAACCGTGCAACGCGAGTGCAAAAAGCATGTAATTCGGTACTTTCCCCATATAATTCAGTATGTAGCGAGTGAGAGAGGGAGGAGGGAGCTGAGATTCGTGTCAGTAGGTTCGCCGCGGTGGTCTGGAGCAGTCATTCGCTAGTCTCCTGCCACCACTTGTCTCTCTCTCTCAGCAACATTACGTGCTGAAATTGCCACTCGACCTATGTCGAGCGCCGCCACATAGTCCAGCTTTATTTAACTCGACTTATGTGGTGAGCCGCTAATTAAGGGTTAAGAGAGACAAATGAGAGGAATGGAGGTCTTGTGATTGCTACATGCCCTTTGTAAGCATACCGGTAATACAATAACCTAATAGTTGCCAGACTATAACGAGAAAGACGTCAACGGTACTGAAAGGTTTAACTATAGATGGCTTTGTTTTACCAATTACTCAAAAAAAATAACACTTAATTAAGGGGAGATGGGCGCATTTGTTTGCTCATTTATGGATCTGTTTATTATGATTTTAGTTTCCTCCCTAGATCTCAAGCTTAACTCCACACTCCACAGCACACGATGGTCCAATATAGGTATAATAACAAAAGCTTGGAACTCTGCCACGGACCTTCTCCTCCTTGAGTCCTTTGCCTTTACCTGCTCCTACTGTCCTCCTTATCCAACACTGCCTCTGTATCCTCATCCTCCTACACTGACATACCAAGACAAACAACAAGATAAGAAGAAGAGGCGGAAGAAGAAGATAAGAAGAAGAAATGGAAGAAGAAGAAGACAAGAGAAAGAGGTGGAAGAAGAAGAATAAAAAAGGAAGAGGTGGAAGAAGACATGAAAAAGAACTGGAAGAAGACAAGATGAAGTGGTGGAAGAAGAAGAAGAAGAAAACAAGAATAATAATGAGACAGGAATAAGAATAAGACAAGACGAAGAGATGGAAGCAGAAATCAAGAGGAAGACGGAGGAAGAAGTCAAGAGGAATACAAATAAGAGAGGAAGAAGACAAAAAGAAAATGTGGAAGAAGAAAAAGAAGACAAGAGAAAGAGGTAGAAGAAGAAGACAAGAATAAAAATAAGATAACAAGAAGAAAAAGAAAAGGAAGAAGAAGAAGTGGAAGAAGAAAAAGAAGACAAGAGGAAGAGGTGGAAGAGAAGAAGACAAGAGGAAAGGTGGAAGGAGGAGATATAAAGGAAGACCCGATCCTTCTTCCCCATCCCTCCTCCCCTCTTATCACTCTCACCACCTTCACATCTCTCTCTCTCTCTCTCTCTCATACTGGAGTTAATATAGCTTATCTATATAATATTTACGGTTGTCTGTCTGTCTGTCTGTTTGTTCTTTATAGGCTGCCGCAGTTTTTAAGCTAGAGCGTTCATACTTGGTATGCATAGTAAACCTAGGCAGGTTTTAGTGAGAAAAACAAATTCCCAGGGTGAAAGGGACTGAGAAAATGGGCGCGAAATCTGAAAAAGGGCCGTTTGGGGCAGAAGGAGGCCTCCGATCGAAAAGGTGTATGGAACGAAAGTTGTTCGCAGCCCCCAAAATGGGGGTACGATGAGGTCAGATCCAAAATAGGAGGCCATTTAGCGGCCGAAATCGAGGTCACCGTTTAATGAGGCACAGGGAGGGCGAGGCCGGTGATTATGGTAGTATTGATGATGGTAATTATGGTAGTAGTAGTGGTGGTAGTAGTGATGGTGATCATGGTGATCACCCGGGCAACGCCGGGTACCCCTGCTAGTTGAACATATATCTGTTAATATGAGTATACATGTAGTCTACATGGCATTGTTGAACATTCTATACATGGGTCAATGTTTGTATCAGGTTCCTCCCTAGACCTCCATCAAGCTTTAAAAAACTACCCCCAAACCCCCTTAGATATAAATTTGTGTATTTTTCGGTAGACAATTTTCCTCTAAAACTACAGGCTTTTAATCGCTCGTAAGAAAAAGGGCACAAAAAGGTCTTAAAATCACCAAACTAATGTGGCTAAACATTAAGAAGAAGGGGGTCCAGAATAACCATATCTTCCCTTAAGGTGGCATCACATACAAATGTTGTCCTTCAACATCGATCTATCAGTATTTAGACGGTTTTAATCAGCTTAGGCAGGATGTCTACCCGTTAAAAGATTACACTCGAACTCAATTAATCCTTTTAGCTACCATATATTCTTCCTAAGCTTCATAAAATCGTCTAATGCAGCTGACATACAAACAAAAAGACGTCGTTGGTACTACAAGGGTAAATCCATTCACTACCATTACGTAATCTTCATCCTGTTCTGGTTACCATTAGACGATTGTTTTTAGTTTATAATCTACCTATACGACTCAAATATGTAAATACGATCCCAATAATACTTCTTAACCCGGTAAGCGCGAACTATGTGTAGTGAACACCACACTTCTGGGCGGTAATATTAGGCTCCATTCCTGCCTATAATCGTCATTTTACGATAAATATCATTATTACTTATTCATATGCGCCTATTTTACGTTTAATATGAAGATAGTAACCTGTAACAACAATAAAACAAGTAGGAATATCGTTTGGAATGTCAAAATCGCGAATTATTACCGAGCGGTTCATTCATCAATTGTGAGCCAGCAGCGACGGTTGGGCGGGGTTGGTGTACCGATTGTTCAGGTACAGTATGTGGCCCCTGTCAGTCACACGTCACAAACAGTTTCAGGCCATAACGATGACATTTGCTGGGCATGTACTGCCGGATGTCAATGTTTCCCCTCCCAAGTAGCAAACTCTCATCAATTATCCGTTTTCGGTAGGGTCTGAAGGCGGCAGCAAACTTGACCTTCAGATAGTCGAAGATGGGTCTTATCCTTTCCATGGGGTCCTTCATAGCTCTGGGTTGTTCCTGGTTTCTTGTGTGGCTTGCCAGGCTATCAATGAAGTGAAGGTTCCCCATTATGGCCAAGAACCTGTTCCTGCTCGTGAGTTTGCCAAATATGGGGCTATGGACAAGGGGATCCCAAGACCAGTACTTTTTTATTGATGATTTCTTCGTCACCCCCATCAGGATGACAATGGCCAGGAATGTGTAGAATTCTGGGACGTCTAGAGTGTGCCATGACAGTCAGGCAGAATGCTTGAGCTGCTCTTTCCCAGCCATAAAATAATCATTATACCAGTTCGTCTGGTCAACAATCATAGACATGAGGTTTGCAGTGAAATACTGCAGGAATACATCAAGTCTCATTATTTCATTGCCTCGGTTGGGGACCGCAGCGCCAGCATTCCTCGCGCCAACAAAGTCGTAATGGGTGGTCACAAAGTTTTCCCCATTCAACCAATTCCACTCTCGTTCATCTCCAGCACCTTCGTCGTCAGAGTCGTCAGGGTCATCACCAGGGGCACCAATACGGGAGGGCATCGTCCTGCCTCTTGGCCTTGACCTAGATACTGATCGAGATGTCGACCTGGAGCTTGATCTCGAACCAACGCTGGGGTGTCGTAACAGGGTCACTTCCAATGCCCTTCGGACGTGGCTACGCCCACGGGCACATCCAAATTGGCTGGTAGGGCGTTGTGCACGATCTGGGCGTTGTGCATGGTGACGCAGGCGGTGGTGGGGTCTGAGGTAGTCTGGAGCTGTCGGATATGTGGGAGGGCCCAAGCTGAGGTAACACAGAAGGCCTGAGAAGTGAATAAGGTAGTGGGCCGCGGGGTGATGGTGGTGGTGAAGAGTAGGCAGGAGAGGAGTATGGTGGTGGTGGTGGTGTACAGTGGAAAGGGAGAGAATGCGCTGATGAGGGGGAGAACAGGCGGCGTGGGGGAGAAGATTCCAGGGCAGGCACTTCCTCATCAGTTTCATCTAAGGAAGACAATGGCTGTGCTGCCAAGATAGCTGCACCCAAGCGCAACCCATAACATGTATTGGGGGTTACAGCTTTTATTAGGGAGACAGTGGGAGGTGGTTGTGAAGGCAGGCGTGGGGTAGAACGCACGTGGTGTGGGGGAGTAGGAGCAGCTTGACCCCTCTCCTGTGGAATGCCATGGGGCATGGATCATCTTCTTCCTCTTCCTCACTTGTTGGAGAGTCAATTATGTCCAGGAGAGCAGTGGGAGAGCGATGCACTCTCCCCCCTCTTTGTTGTGCTGCTGCATGGCGACGAGGAATGGGAAAAATGGGTTCCTCCTCTGCCATCTCCTTTATCTCTCTCTGTGATGGGCGATACTCCTTCTCCTGAATCCTCATCTGGCGATTCAGTGTCACTATGTTCCACATCACTTTCCTCTAGTATTGCAAGGGCTTCTTCATCACTAACACCCCTGCGTGGGTGGCGGCAGATAGAGGTATAGCGATTGGACATGGCGTAACACTCGCGAGATCAGAGGGTGAACTGGCGTCCCCCTCCCACGCGTCTCCATTCGCGTGGCTGGACCTGGTGGGTTGCCAAGTATCACTATTGTTCGGCAATATCTTAACCCATAATTAGCGGCGAGCAACATAAGTCGAGTTAAATAAAGCTGGACTATGTGGCGGCGCTCGACATAACTCGAGTGGCAATTTCAGCACGTAATGTGGCTGAGAGAGAGAGACAAGTGGTGGCAGGAGACTAGCGAGCGTATGACTGCTCCAGACCACCGCGGCGAACCTACTGACACAAATCTCAGCTCCCTCCTCCCTCTCTCACTCGCTACATACTCAATTATGTACTGAAAGTACCGAATTACCTGCTTTTTGCACTCGCGTTGCACGGTTATTGCAAGAAAACTATCCATCATACAAGGATCGTTATGGTGTCATTCGAAAGCTCTGTTTATGCCCTTTCAGGGATAGGTACTTGTTTTACGTTCTGGGTCTTATTTAGGCATGAAAATGATCACGTAAACAGCCCTATTTTGGCTAAAAACACCCCGCTGTGCGGTACACATAAATAAACCGCATAGGCCGCTCGTAAGGTGTTAAGGTACATCCCATACAAATCTGAACCCTCTAGCTGCCATAACACAAGAGTAAATAAGGTCGAAAGTGCCGACACAGGTGCTACGGCACTGGGGTTTAGCGTTACATACATATGCGACGCATGACGTGCTCGCTTGGGTCCTGTGGGTTAATATTTTTGTAATATGACCCAGCCAGGGCTCGAATGCAAGCCAGTAGTGCAGTACTCTAACACCTGAATCACTAGGCCACCGAGGAGATTGGTATACCTCTGCCATATTGGTGCTACTGGTGTCATTGAAAAACATCTCTCAGTGTAATTTCTTATCTAGGTTGATGACAAAACTAATGTATTTTCCTGTACCTAATAGATCAAGAGTCTGGGCTTTCTTGGTCTCCCTGGGCAACGATCTCTGTAAAGAGTGAAGAGGGCCATACATCAATGACGGACACAGGCAAGCTGGTGGCCACTGATCAGGAGGCAATAACTTATACACTCACACTTTTAACCCCTTCACCACTATAACGCTTATTTACCTTTGATTCTGGCTAAAATTAGACGATTTTATGCAGTTTAAGAAGGACATGTTTTATTAAGAGGGTTTATCGATATCGTATTTCCCAATTTGAGTCCTATAGGTAGATTATAAAGTAAATAAAATCGTCTAATGGTAACTAGAATAGGATGAAAATTACGTCATGGTGGTGAAGGAGTCAACCCGTTCAGTACTAGCTCCGTCGTTTTCATTTTATGTTGGCTACTAATAGACCATTTTACAAAGTTTAAGAAGGGCCTCTCTCAATTAACAGTTTTCGAACAATCTTAATTAAGCCTTTTAGCTACCACTGATCCTTCTTGGGCTGCACAAAATCGTCTAGGTATAGCTAGCATTAAATAACAAAGACGTCACAGGTACAGAAGGGCTTAACATTGATCAGGAGGCAATAACTCATACACTCACACTTTTAACATTGATCAGGAGGCAATAACTCATACACTCGCACTTTTAACATTGATCAGGAGGCAATAACTCACACACTCACACTTTCAACATTGATCAGGAGGCAATAACTCATATATTCAAACTTTTAACATTGATCAGGAGGCAATAACTCACACACTCACACTTTCAACATTGATCAGGAGGCAATAACTCATATATTCAAACTTTTAACATTGATCAGGAGGCAATAACTCATACACTCACACTTTTAACATTGATTAGGAGACAATAACTCATACACTCATACCTTTAACATTGATCAAGAGGTAATAACTCATACACTCACACCTTTAACATTGATCAAGAGGTAATAACTCATACACTCACACTTTTAACATTGATCAGGAGGCAATAACTCATACACTCACACTTTTAACATTGATCAGGAGGCAATAACTCATACACTCACACTTTTAACATTGATCAGGAGGCAAGGTTTCTTTATTGATATTCCCTGGACCTCTTTCTTTTCTAATGATGCACACTCCACCTTGAGCCACATACAAGATTTTGTAAAAATTGGAATGGAAACTTTTATTCCTCATCAAAAGTACAGTAAAAGATCTAATTCACCTAAATGGTTTGACCATAATTGTGCTAGAGTAACTGAACAAAAAGCAATAGCCTACAATGCATACACAAGATCAAAAACACATGAAGCCTTTAATTACTTTAGAAACATCAGAAATCATGCCAAAACTGTATTAAACCTAACTAAATCAAACTTTCTCCATAAGCAGGCAAATAAACTTCTAAATAATCCAAATGATAACAAAATATTTTGGTCTACTCTTAACTCATTCAAATCCAACTTCACTACTGCTTCATCCATTCCACCATTAAAATCTCCGACTGGCAATCTTGTAAGTGACCCACGAGGTAAAGCTAACCTTCTTGCAGATATTTTCTCCACCAACTCAACCTTAGATGAAATAAATCAAGATGTCCCTGTACTTAATTTTAATTCACCTGAAATTCCCTCACTTAAGATCCACACCAGACATGTCAAAACTATTTTGCAGAATCTCTCCGTAGATAAGGCTCCTGGTCCAGATGAAATTCCTCCAATAGTACTTAAGAATTGCTCCTTGGTGCTCGCTCCTGTATTGGCAAAATTTTTCCGTCTGTGTACTCATACCTCATGCTTCCCAGTACCCTGGAAAGAAGCAAACATCCATCCAGTTCCTAAAAAAGGTGCCTCTTCAGATCCATCAAACTACAGACCAATAGCTATAACTTCCACTCTTGGCAAAGTTTTTGAAATTATATTAAATAATCACATAATTAAGCATCTGGAGAATAATAAATTAATCAGTGATAGGCAATATGGTTTTAGACGATGTCGATCAACTGCAGACATTCTTTGCCTTCTTACGCATCAAATCAACCAAGCTACAGACCAACATGGTGAAACACATACAATAGCACTGGATATATCAAAGGCATTTGATAGAGTCTGGCATCAATCCTTATTGTCGAAGATGTCACACTACGGCCTTGCATCATTAGTTCCACTAATTTCTTCTTATCTTCATAACAGAAAAATACGTGTAATGGTAGATGGCCTTTATTCTCAATTTCACTCAATAAATGCTGGTGTTCCCCAGGGATCAGTTTTGGCCCCAACTCTGTTCCTCATTCATATCAATGATCTCATATCTACCACTCATAATCCAATACATTCCTACGCAGATGACTCAACACTCCACAGTTCCTTCACATTTACCAATTCTTTCACCCAACCCGATCTTATAAATTCAAAAATAAACACTGCAATTTCTCTGAACCAGGACCTTTCTAGAATTAATGAATGGGGACAAGAGAATCTAGTTTCCTTTAATGCACAGAAAACCAAGTACATTCAATTTTCTAACCGACAGAATCTCACTGACTCCCATATATTTTTTAATGATGTAAATATTCCCACTTCCCTAGTATTGACATTCTCGGTGTAACATTAACTACTAACTTGAGCTGGACACATTATGTTAGAAGCATTGCTAAGAATGCCTCTAAAAAACTGGGACTCCTGTACAGAGTTCGAGAATTCTTCACTGACGAGCAGTTGGCCGTAATATATAAAAGTCATGTGCGCTCTCAGATGGATTACTGTTCACCTCTGTGGGGTGGAAGTGGAGTGGTTGCATTGAGGCAGTTGGACAAAATTCAAAATAAAGCTATTAGATTAATCAATAACCCTGCAATCACACAGGACCTTCCTACATTAGCCATACGAAGAAACGTTGCATCCCTTGCATTATTCTACAGATATTTTCACAGCAATTGTTCCGAGGAACTTGCTTCAATTGTGCCGCCTCTCCACATCTTTCCCCGTAGAACTAGGGCAGCTGAGAGCGCCCATGAATTTACACTTTCTCCTCCACAATGCAGAACTTCTGCTTATCAGAATTCATTTATCCCCAGAGCTACTACTCTTTGGAATTCACTTCCCTCGAATTGCTTTCCACAAACTTACAATCAACAAATGTTTAAATCCAGTTGTTACAAACATTTTATGAATGGAGGATGCCTTTAGGCACATGGACCTTTTTGTTTTATCTGTGTTTTTCCTTCCTCCGTTCATTGTCTCTTAAAAAAAAAAAAAAAAAAAAAAAAAAAAAAAATAACTCATACACTCACACTTTTAAAATTGATCAGTAGGCAATAACTCATACAATCACACTTTTAACATTGATCAGGAGGCAATAACTCATACACTCACACTTTTAACATTGATCAGGAGGCAATAACTCATACACTCACACTTTTAATATTGATCAAGAGACAATAACTCATACACTCACACTTTTAACATTGATTAGGAGACAATAACTCATACACTCACACTTTTAACATTGATCAGGAGGCATAACTCATACACTCCCACTGTTAACATTGATCAGGAGGCAATAACTCATAAACATTGATCAGGAGGCACTAACTCATACACTCACACTTTTAACATTGATCAGGAGGCAATAATGCATACACTCCCACTTTTAACATTAATCAGGAGACAATCACTCATAAACATTGATCAGGAGGCAATAACTCATACACTCCCACTGTTAACATTAATCAGGAGACAATCACTCATAAACATTGATCAGGAGGCAATAACTCATACACTCACACTTTTAACATTGATCAGGAGGCAATAATGCATACACTCCCACTTTTAACATTAATCAGGAGACAATCACTCATAAACATTGATCAGGAGGCAATAACTCATACACTCACACTTTTAACTCTCATGTAACCCCTTTTGTACCATCAACGTCTTTGAAAACAAATGTATAGCTATATTTAGACGATTAGTGCAGATTAACCCTTCTTGCCCGGCTATAGCCGGGCAAGAGAACCAAGGACTATGTGCCGGGGCCCGGCTATAGTCGCATGCAATTTTGAGCACGTAATGTGCTCTGAGAGAGAGCGGAGCGGTGGGAGGAGCGTAGGTTACCTCATGACCGCTCGCCACGGTGGCCGTGGAGCTACTGAGATGTACTCCGCCCTACTCCACCCTCCCTCACTCGTTTCACACATAATAATGTAAGGAAATGACTGTATTTTGCCGACTTTGCCCTTCGGTTGCACGATCGTTGCAAGACAACCAGTGATCGTAGAAGGATGGTTCTGGTGTCATTGGAAAGCTCATTTAACGCCCTTTCAGGGATACATACTTGTATTACGCTCTGGCTCTTGTTTATGCATGAAAACGAGCACGGAAACAAGCTCGTTTACGGTAAAAAAAAACGCTGGGCGGCACAGTCAAATATACTCCACCACCCGCTCTTTGAGTGTTAAGAAGGATCTGTGGTGGTAAAAAGGTTTAAGTGTGATAGTTCGAAGCCTGTTAATTGCTGGAGGTCCTTTTTAAACTGCATTAAACCGTCTAACAGTAGCCAAAATAAAGTTAAAAAGACGTAGCCGGTACGGAAGGGGTATTTATTTTTTATTTTGTTTATCTATGTTTTTTTTTTATTTATTTTTTAGTTTCCTCCCAAGACCACCATCAAGCTTAAAAATAACACCCCAAGACACACCTTCAAGAAAAATGTGTACATTTTGAGAGAAAATGTCGGTTCCTCTTAACACTCCTCGAGCGGCTAGATTAATAACTTCTACTACCTTCCCAGCGGGCATATTTACCCTAAATGAGCTTTATTCCATGCTCTTTTTCATGCATAAAAACGAGCCATAGCGTATTACAATTATGTATCCGTGAAAGGGCGTTAATTGAGCTTTCCAATGACACCTGAACCATCCTTCTACGATCACAGGTTGTCTTGCAACGATCGTGCAACACGAAGAAAAAATCCCTAAAATACGGTAATTTCCTTACATATTTCCCTGTCTAGGGTGCAGTGGGTCTGGATGTGTGTGGAGGTGGTGCCAATCGCGGCGCAGGAGCCGTGCCGAACGGTCAGAGCCAACCTACGCTCCTCCCACCGCTCGGACTCTCTCTCAGAACCAACTATGTGCTCAACATCGCATACGACTTAAGGCGGACCCCGCTCTTTAGTCCATGGTTCTCTAGACCGCCTTAAGTCGGGCCCCGCCAAAGAGGGGTTAAATCACAGGCTCACTATCACTCGCCAGGAAAAATATTGACACCTAAATTGCATGAAGGGTCTAAATATTGGCATGAGGGAGAAGAGGGTCTAGAAAAAAGGCATTGCTCCTCTTAACTCTCAATTTAACCCTCGTCTAGCGGGGGCTTTGGGCTTATTTGGGCATATTCAGGCCCTCCTGAATGATAAATCAAGTATTTGCATGAAAATAAATTTATTCAGCAAAAAACTAGGCGCTAAAAGCTTCAAAATGAGACCAGAACGAGCTATGTAGCACTAGTGGTTCTCATACAGTGGTACCAGTAACATGGGAGTTTAGCGTATAGTGGTATATTTTTCCCAGCTACGCTCACTACTGGCTACACTGCCGGCTTCTCGAGAACACAGGGAGGGTGAGTCAGTGGGCGGCGGTAGGCCCTGGGAGCCGGATGTGTGGCCCGCTGCACTCCCGGCCATTTGCACTCAATTTTAACCGTTTAAAAGCCATAATAATGCTCCTAACTTGCTGCAAATTGGTGCCCGACTATAGCCGGGCACCGCTCTTTAAGGGTTAAAGACATAAAGCAGAATAAGAAAGAATCAGCGTAGGCTGCAACATTTATGGTTAAAAACACATGCAGATATGGTCCCAGGTTTATTCAACGTTTCGTTTCGCTCTCTACGTTCTTCCTGAAGAAGATGTAGAAGGCGAAACATTGAATAAAACTGGGACCATATCTGCACATGTGTTTTTAACCACATAAAGCAGAATACATCAGCCTGCTAGCTTTGTCAGATACGGAGATTGTGTTAGAGACATAATAAATGGCTTGTTTATATTTATATGTGCATAAAGGAGACATAATGCAAAGCTGTCTATGACAAATGTCCCCACAAATTTGAAAAGTGGTAGTCGATACTATAAACTTGGTTTTTTATATTATATTTGTATATCTATTTTTTTTATTTTTTTGGAAGAAGTGTGTTGTACTTATTTATTGCAGTGAAATTAATAGGATGAGGAGGTGTTCCTGTGTAGGTGAGGGACACATCAAAACAATGAGGGAAGCCATACAAATGAAACAGGAGTTCCAGCAACTCCTTATCACATGCCTATAAGGCCTACATGGGTATTGCCCTGCTCAATCGGTGTCTACAATCTCCCCACTGAGTCTACAATCTCCCCACTGAGTCTACAATCTCCCCACTGAGTCTACAATCTCCCCACTGAGTCTACAATCTCCCCACTGAGTCTACAATCTCCCCACTGAGTCTACAATCTCCCCACTGAGTCTACAATCTCCCCACTGAGTCTACAATCTCCCCACCCAGGAAAGGTGTTTATCGATCCCTTTCAGAAGCATATATTGCTCAACGAGATCAACAGGTAGAAAGTCTAAGGATTTAACATGATAAGCTTTTGGGTGGTCACAATTGCCCATATCAAGCCATCAATCAAATTAATTGGACAAAAACAAATTGACATGTAACATTTATAAGCGCGCGCCTATTAAATACCCGTGAACTAACTGATATGTAAAAGTTCCTCTCCAGCTTCTTCCACTCATTTTTGAATTGATCTATTTCAACACCAGATGTCTCTACAAATGCATAGAAGAGAGCGCTACCGATTTCTGCCTGGTTAGCTGGAATACACGTTTGTAGAGCTATTGTTACTACTTGTCCTTGGTAATTCTGTAAACTGTACAGTATATGCCAGTATACGTATTGGAAAAATGAATTACGGTGAGAGAGAGAGAGAGAGAGAGAGAGTAAGTGTGTGTGAGTGAGTGTGTATGTGTGTGTGTGTGTGTGTGTGTGTGTGTGGCCCGAATACGGTTATAGGATGTAATCATTATACAGGAACATTATTTTCTATTACAACATCTTGTTTATGCATAAAGAAATAAAGTGTATTTTTGTCAGTAATGCGATCTGCCGCATTTCATTATCTCCTATGAAAACAACAACATTTAGAAGGGGCATGTTTATAATAGTAATTATACCATCTTTTCTCAGTAGGTATAAAAAGTGTGTGCATATAAATACAAACTCTATTTAGACATATTGTAAGAGTATTCATTTGATTTTCTTGTCATAAATCTTCAGTAAGTTAGCATTTGCAACAGAACACGTTTTAAAAAGTGTTATAATTGTCACCCGTACATATACATATAGACATATGTTATTGTTAGAATTGTCATCGTACACTCGACCAAGAAACAATCTTTACACTAATAACGCTCTAAACATTCTGGAAGTGGGTCGATATCTTATGATAATGCCTCACAGACGTATGTTTCACCCGATTAATTTCGTTCACACTAGATTATTTACAGCTCACCAGTGCAAAGATTGACTTTTGGTCAAGTGTACATGCATATTATAAATTAAATTAAAGGCTGAGTGCTCCACATGAAGTGTGGTTCCAGTCTCACATCCACTTAAAGCGCCATAGAACATTCAAAGAATGTAAACATTATGGGATTGTAGGCCTATGGTGACAATCTAATTTCAAGTCAAATTTTCGGGTTGCCATCCAATTAAGAGGGTATTGGACATTTTAAGGTATATTTATTTATGTATTTATATATATTATAGTTTCCTCGCTAGACCTCCATCAAGCTTTAACAAAAACAAAAACAAAAAACAAGACCCCCTTCAAGATAAATTTGTAAATTTGTCGGTAGACCAATTATCCGGTTCCTCCTACAGTAACAGGCTTGCTACCGTTCGCCAGGCAAACAAATCGACACCTAAGGTCTATATACTGACAAAGAAATGGGGCGAACAAACTTGAAACTGCAAAACTAATGGGACCAACATCTTAAAATCTCAAAGCTAATGGGACTAAACATGAGGGAGCAAAATCAACCATCTCCCCCTTAACCTTGACTTGCTTCAACAATAATATGTTTGGAAGTCCCAAAGTTCTTCTCCACTCAGGGTTGCTCCTTAACCCCTTCTGTACCGACGATGTCTTTGTAATGCTTTGCTAGCCATATATAGCATATTGTGTGCAGTTTAAGAAGGATCTGTATTAGTAAAAAGGGATAAGTGAGATCTTTCAAAGACGGATAATTGCTGGAAGCCCTTTTAAACTGAATACAATTGTTTAATAGTCTAAAAGTTAAAAGGATATCACCGGTACTGATTGGGTTAAGGGGGAGGTAGTTGTTTTTTCTCCCTCATGTTTAGTCCCATTAGCGTTGAATCTATAAGACGTTCGCTCAATTTGTTTGCCGAATTTAAGACCTTTTGCCCCATGTCTTTGTTAATATAAAAGTCCTTCGTGCCATTTATGTGTCCATTTTTTCCTGGCAAGAGATACCGTGCCTGAAAATTTAAGAGAAACCGGGCTTAGACCGGGACAATTTTTCTACCGAAAAATTTGCATATTTATCTTAATGGGTGGGTGGGTGGGCGGGGGGGGGGGGGGGGGAGGCCCCTAGGGACGCTTTTTCTTTTTTTTTTTTTTTTTAGCTTGATGGAGGTTTTAGCGAGGAAACTAATAAAACATTAATCAAATATACAAAACAAATACACAAATATATATATATGAGTAAATAAATACGCCCATCTCCCCTTCATAGCTTATTAGTGTCACTCGTTCTTGTCTATTGTTTCCCAATGACAAAACTGGACGAGTAATTTGTCCCAACTTTTGTGAATATTTGCAGAATATCGACATGACATAACATTTATCTGGAGTGTTAAAACTGAAGTATAAACTATACCCATAAGGGTAAGAAAAAGTATATATATACAGTATATATATATATATATATATATATATATATATATATATATATATATATATATACAGGGCGTCCCAGGAGGAAAGGGCATAACTTTGGGGAATGATAGAACAAGGTATTTTAACCCGTGGAGCCCCGGCTAGTTTTGTAATGTTTGCGCACCAGAACCCGGCCGGTTTTCAAAAAATGGTTTTATTCCAGAAACAATAGCGAATGGGTTAGGAATGAAGGAAAAACCACGAAAAACCGCTCAAAAAGCTTAAAAAATGGTCCTACATAGCCCCCGAAAACGGATTTTACAAGAGTAAAAAATTGAAGGCAATTATCCCAAAAAAACAGGTTATTGCGCGCTCGCGCGCACGCACGTGGACTTTGAGAGTTTTCAACCATCGGCACGGTTGCGTGGGATACGTACACAGTTCCCATACAAATCTGAGCCCTCTTGAGTGGCTACACCTGAGGTTACGGTCGGCGCAATTAGGGTGACGCGCCAGGCGCGTCTCTGGGGCTGTGCGTTACATACATCGCCGACGCGTCAGGCGCGTCGCTGGGGCTGTACGGGTTAAGCATAAAACGTTTAATAATAAAAAGTCCAAATCTCAACCGTTATAAAGATATTGATGGTTTATTTTAGTGTCCTCTCCCGCATCACTGTAATGGACTCTCCCATGTCAAATAGTTTCCAACTGGTCCAAAGTGAGCTATTATGTCTATAATCATTTTGCAACTTAAAGAATTATAGTATCTTTATAATAACATGGTAAAATAATTGCAGAAAGATGGAGGTGTGGTAGGCACTAAGACAGCTAGGCCAGCCTTATGGGGAAATACTGAAGAAAATACCATTTTCAACATGCAATATCTCGATACCGGTCGAGATTTGGAATGTGTCTTATAGAACATTTTAGGCTTAGAATACCTTGTTCTATCATTTCCCAATTGTATGCCCTTTCCTCCTGGGACACCCTGTATATATATACAGTATATATACACTGTATATATATATATATATATATATATATATATATATATATATATATATACACTGAATTTACCCTGAATTGTGTTGTGGAGAAGTATCAGGAGAAGAAACAAAAGGTGTATGTTGCCTTTATGGACTTGGAGAAGTCCTATGACAGAATGGATAGAGAAGGTTTGTGGAAAGTACTTAGAATATACGGAGTAGAGGGCAAGTTGATGAAAGCAGTGAAGAGCATGTATGAGGGTGCAAAGGCGGCAGTAGTGTGGAGACTGAGCAGAGCTAATTCTTTTACCTGAATGTTGGTTTGAAACAGGGGTGTGTTATGGCCCCGTGGTTGTTTACTGTATATATGGTTGGAGTCATGAAAGAAATACTATCAAGAGCAGTGGATGTTGGTGTATCGCTGAAAAGGGAGGGAATTGAGTGGAAGCTACCTATACTGCTGTTTGCGATGATACAGTTCTGATGAGTGATAATGAATGGGAGTTGCAGGGTCTGGTAAATGAGTTTGGAACAGTGTGCGAAAAACGGAATTTGAAGGTAAATGCGGGGAAGAGCAAGGTTATGGTCTTCGAAAGGGGTGAAGTCACAGAGTGTGAGGTGAAGCTGAACGGTCAGGCTATGGAGATCGTCAACTCTTTTAAGTATCTGGGCAGTGTATTGAGTAAAGATGGGACTATGGATGAAGAAGTGCGGGAGAGGGTACAACAAGGATAGAGGGTTGTAGGAACGCTAAAAGCAGTAACAAGAAATAGGGTGGTCAGTATGGAAGTGAAGAAGTCCTTGCATGACAGTGTGGTAATCCCGACACTGACTTACGGAAGCGAAGCATGGACGTTGGTTGAGAGACTCAGGCCAAGAGTGAGAGCAGTGGAAATGAATTACTTAAGGAGTGCGTGCGGCGTTACATGGAGGGATAGACAGACTAATGAGGAAGTAAGAAGGAGGTGTGGTGTGGAGGTAGATGTGCTGGAAAGTGTGAAAAGGAACAAGTTGAGATGGTTTGGCCATATGGAACGTATGGAAAGCGAGAGAATGACTAAGAGGGTGTACAAGAGCGAGGTGGAGGGACAGAGAGGGAGAGGTAGACCGAATGGGAGGTGGAAGGATGGAGTGAGGAAGTACATTAACGAAGGCGGTGCTGGTTGGGGGGAGGGGCGTCGACTGACTGGGGACAGAGGTGCATGGGGGCGGTTCGTTCGTGGCAACCCCTTCGGGGATCACGGCGTCAGGCAATAGATAGATAGATATATATATATATATATATATATATATATATATTATATATATATATATATATATATATATATATATATATATAGTGTATATACAAATACTGTATATACTCCATTTATCTGACGAACATGAAGCGATCCATTGCGTGTTGTTGATATTTTCCCAATGAGCGATGAAGCCAGTGATTCGTGAAGTTTTACAATGAGTGAATGACAGTTGGTGTGGTTTGGTGGGCGTAATGATGGAGTTATCCTGCCTCACTTTCAACCGGGATAATGATCAACCTCTACAGGTATACATTTTTTATTTTATTTTATTTTTTCTATATTCCAACTACTCCCTCTCGGGCATAGGCTGAGAGCCTGTACATTCCACCGCTCAACACGGTGAAACCCGTGAGGTCTTGTTCCAGTCTGGGGAGTGAGACATGTGAAGCAACCATCATGGCTCGAAACAGCTCCATCTCTGAAGCGGCCGGTTGCTTCGCTCAAGTGCTTCACCGTCTCACCCTCCAGACTCAGACCCTCACTCTCAATACGCCACCTATTGAGCAGTGAACTCACTAGGCATTGTCCCCCTGTAACATATTTTGAATATGGGAATATTCATACAGTGTTATTTAATCAGGGAACAATGAGGGTATTTTTTTGGCATTTCGGTGGGCTTTGTGGTAATGCACTGATAACTAGGTACAGCACAATTTCAATCCCAATAATATCTTCCCATTACATGTTGAGGTAAGCCTCAGGTTCGAGGTACAAGGTTCGAGGCCCTGCTGAGAGTAGAACACATTTTGTAGCTCAGGTTATTTGTGAGATATACTTCATATTATTATCGCTCGTGCTTGGCTGGGTGATAATTAAATTAATTCACTTCAACCCGAGTTGCGTGGGAATAGTTGTAAGAATCCCTGTATGGTACTCTATAATATGGGTCCTACAGCTTGTGTATGAAATTATATACCTTCTTCAAGTAGGATTTTTCTTTGTCCTTATTCCATATAGGAAAAGGTAAGGTATTCTTTATCACGCTGTGGAGTAGTTGATCATAGCATGGACTCTCGTCTTGACTGTCCGTGGTTTGAATCCCTGTTTTTATATATATATACCAAACAAACTTTATGGTTATATACTGTGGTCACCCCCTTCTGGCTGCGCCCCTGCCTTATAATGGTATATTGGTAGTGATAAACCCATCTTATAACTATTATAAAGGTAATTCACTATCAGTATACCCAATGATCGTCTATACCTTGTTTATACCTTTTATGTTTTAGAGTGTATGTTATTGACATGTTGTCCCATTGCAATCACTTAACACGGCCTGGTTCGTTATTTTGGGAGTTGTTTTGATTGTGTTTATTATTATTGATAACTGTCATTGTCTCTGCCTTTTTTGAGCAATGTACTTTTAGTTTGCCTCCTATGCTAAAAAGAAAAATTCCCGCTTGCACTCCCTTCAAACCAAAACAAATAGTCCTCCCAGACCTACTTCAAGCTAAATATTTACATTTTTCGAGTTCCTGTTGAAAGTTCGGTTTATTTTATATTGCAGGTTCGCTATCGCTCGCCCATAACAACTGACCACTGAATGGGGTGAAATGTTCTATAATCGCATAACTAATGAGGTGTACATTCTTAAAATCTCCAAACTAATGGATCAAAATAGAGAAAAGCCAAATAGACCCCCCTCGCACCAGATAAGGTTAACTTCATACAACATAATATTATTAAGGGGGGGGGGGGGAGGGGGGTATTTATTTGTGTATTCATCTATTGTTGTATTAATGTATCATTTAAGGAAAACAAAACTTATATAATCTTCAAGATCCTCCTTCGAGTTTAATTTGTACATTATTCGGAAGAAAAATTTTCCGGCCAAAGGCCGATTCTGCCAAATTACAGGCTCGCTATATCGTGTCAGGAGTGAAATCGACACCTAAGTGGCATGAATGACAACAAAATGGGGCGAAATGTCTTAAAATGTACATAATAAAGGGGCGAATGTCTTATAATCTCAAAACCAATGGGGCTAAACATAAGGGAGTAAGGGGTCGAGAAAAAACAACTACTTCTCCCCTAACTTGATGCAGCCAAAGTAATGGACTTAACGTATCCCCCACACAATAATGGACTTATACAAAGCTCCCCATAGAAAACACCAATAACTAAATCAACGGTGAATTAACCCCTTCTGTACCACCGACGTCTTGTTTACTTTATTCTGGCTAGTATATTGCAATTTTGTTTAGTTTAAAATGGGCCTCCAGCAAATAACAGGGTTCAAACTGTTTCTTAACCCTTTGTTCTACAACAGATCCTTCTATAACTACACACACTCGTCTAAATATAGCTAGTATAAAATTTAAAAAAATAATTAATTACTTTACCATCATTCACTTAGCTCTAGACCCCTCCCCCCAAAATAAATAAAATCAAATACAACAAATAAATAAAAACAAATACATGATTTTTTTATTTGGATGAGGTAAACAAAAGGCAAAACTGCCTTTGTCGAGTGCCTCCCTCAGCGTTGAAAGAGTGACAGAGCCAACATCAAGGAATGCACGAGCCAAAATGCCCGGAGTTTCAAAGAATTTAGTTATAAAATATGTATAATTAAAACAACACACACAAATATACCACTAATCGTGATCCATTCTGAATAATCCATGCAACCTAATTTACAAAACAATAATACTAAAATAATAACAATAATAATAATGACAATACTAATATATAATATTATACATTCTTAGTTAGAATCCAGAAAGTTATCCACTTTTCTCTTGCAGTATAAACAAACGCGTTTCTTCCTATATTATGGCTATCATTAGACAATTATATTCAGCTTAGGAAGGAATTGTTTAAGTCTGAGGTTAAATTAAGATAGTGTTTACCCGTTTTATTCCTAGAGCTCCTTCCAAAACTGCATAAAATTGTCCAACTTTAATTAAAGGGGGAGGGTTTATTGATTGGTCGATATATTTATTTATTACATTTGTGTATTTATTTTCCTCCCTAGACCTCCATCAAGCTTTCAAAAAACATCCGCAAGATCGCCATTCCAAATAAATGTGTACAGTTTTCGTTATACATTACAGGCTCGCTATCACTTGCCAGGATAAATGTGTACAGTTTTCGTTATACATTACAGGCTCGCTATCACTTGCCAGGATAAATGTGTACAGCTTTCGGTATACATTACAGGCTCGCTATCACTTGCCAGGATAAATGTGTACAGCTTTCGGTATACATTACAGGCTCGCTATCACTTGCCAGGATAAATGTGTACAGCTTTCGGTATACATTACAGGCTCGCTATCACTTGCCAGGATAAATGTGTACAGTTTTCGTTATACATTACAGGCTCGCTATCACTTGCCAGGATAAATGTGTACAGCTTTCGGTATACATTACAGGCTCGCTATCACTTGCCAGGATAAATGTGTACAGCTTTCGGTATACATTACAGGCTCGCTATCACTTGCCAGGATAAATGTGTACAGCTTTCGGTATACATTACAGGCTCGCTATCACTTGCCAGGATAAATGTGTACAGCTTTCGGTATACATTACAGGCTCGCTATCGCTTGCCAGGATAAATGTGTACAGCTTTCGGTATACATTACAGGCTCGCTAACACTTGCCAGGATAAATGTGTACAGTTTTCGTTATACATTACAGGCTCGCTATCACTTGCCAGGATAAATGTGTACAGTTTTCGGTATACATCACAGGCTCGCTATCACTTGCCAGGATAAATGTGTACAGTTTTCGTTATACATTACAGGCTCGCTATCACTTGCCAGGATAAATGTGTACAGTTTTCGTTATACATTACAGGCTCGCTATCACTTGCCAGGATAAATGTGTACAGTTTTCGTTATACATTACAGGCTCGCTATCACTTGCCAGGATAAATGTGTACAGTTTTCGTTATACATTACAGGCTCGCTATCACTTGCCAGGATAAATGTGTACAGTTTTCGTTATACATTACAGGCTCGCTATCACTTGCCAGGATAAATGTGTACAGTTTTCGTTATACATTACAGGCTCGCTATCACTTGCCAGGATAAATGTGTACAGTTTTCGGTATACATTACAGGCTCGCTATCACTTGCCAGGATAAATGTGTACAGTTTTCGGTATACATTACAGGCTCGCTATCACTTGCCAGGATAAATGTGTACAGTTTTCGGTATACATTACAGGCTCGCTATCACTTGCCAGGATAAATGTGTACAGTTTTCGTTATACATTACAGGCTCGCTATCACTTGCCAGGATAAATGTGTACAGTTTTCGTTATACATTACAGGCTCGCTATCACTTGCCAGGATAAATGTTTACAGTTTTCGTTATACATTACAGGCTCGCTATCACTTGCCAGGATAAATGTGTACAGTTTTCGTTATACATTACAGGCTCGCTATCACTTGCCAGGATAAATGTGTACAGTTTTCGGTATACATTACAGGCTCGCTATCACTTGCCAGGATAAATGTGTAAAGTTTTCGGTATACATTACAGGCTCGCTATCACTTGCCAGGATAAATGTGTACAGTTTTCGGTATACATTACAGGCTCGCTATCACTTGCCAGGATAAATGTGTACAGTTTTCGTTATACATTACAGGCTCGCTATCACTTGCCAGGATAAATGTGTACAGTTTTCGGTATACATTACAGGCTCGTTATCACTTGCCAGGATAAATGTGTACAGTTTTCGGTATACATTACAGGCTCGCTATCACTTGCCAGGATAAATGTGTACAGTTTTCGTTATACATTACAGGCTCGCTATCACTTGCCAGGATAAATGTGTACAGTTTTCGTTATACATTACAGGCTCGCTATCACTTGCCAGGATAAATGTGTACAGTTTTCGGTATACATTACAGGCTCGCTATCACTTGCCAGGATAAATGTGTACAGTTTTCGTTATACATTACAGGCTCGCTATCACTTGCCAGGATAAATGTGTACAGTTTTTGGTATACATTACAGGCTCGCTATCACTTGCCAGGATAAATGTGTACAGTTTTCGGTATACATTACAGGCTCGCTATCACTTGCCAGGATAAATGTGTACAGTTTTCGGTATACATTACAGGCTCGCTATCACTTGCCAGGATAAATGTGTACAGTTTTCGGTATACATTACAGGCTCGCTATCACTTGCCAGGATAAATGTGTACAGTTTTCGGTATACATTACAGGCTCGCTATCACTTGCCAGGATAAATGTGTACAGTTTTCGTTATACATTACAGGCTCGCTATCACTTGCCAGGATAAATGTGTACAGTTTTCGTTATACATTACAGGCTCGCTATCACTTGCCAGGATAAATGTGTACAGTTTTCGTTATACATTACAGGCTCGCTATCACTTGCCAGGAAAAATAGACACCAAAATGTCACGATAGGTCTAAATATTGACAAATAAATGAGGCGAAAGGTCATAAAATTGCCGAACTAATGGGGAGAATGTCTTAAAAATCTTAAAACTAATGGGGCTAAATTTGAAGGAGAAGGGGGACCAGAAAAAAACTAACATCCCCCCTTAAATTGATCCCGGGAGTCAGAAAGTCAACAATCTCCAGATACCCCTGACAGTAGGACATCTCTGTCGCTCCCAACTCAACCACTGACTCCATTTCTGTAAGTTTTCCCATTCCTTTATTTACCCCTTCTGTACCGCCGACGTCTATGGGGAACTAAAAAGGGTTAAGTGAGATAGTTCGAAGCCTGTTAATTGCTAGAGGCCCTTTTACAACTGAATAATATCGTCTGTTATTAGCGAGAAGAAAGTTAAAATTACGGCACTGGTACTAATCCACTCAATGTGATCCATACACCCTAATCCACTCAACTTGATCCATACATCCTGATGCACTCAACTTGATCCATACACCCTATGGTTCACCCCCACCCCTCCAGGTGGTAAAGGGGCCTCCATCTTATGGTGGAGGAAAAAAAGAATATGCCCCACGCGTCCTACTGTCCTACTGCGTGTCTTATAAGGCGACTAATAGGGGGAATGGGGGTAGATTGTAGGCGCCAATCGAACAGGGCTATACCCAGGAGAGGCTGTAGGCAATTGATAAGGAGTCGCTGGAACTCCTCTTTCATTTGCTTGGCCTCTCTTACTGACTCCCATTGTGCGTCACTTACACTGAGAGCAGTCCAGCATGCTCTCACAAACACCTCCTCCTCCTATCTTCTTCACTACACCTAACATGCACACCACACTTCCTCCTTCAAAATGTATTTAAAATTATAAACCGAGCCTCTTGGAGTTCCCGGGGGGGGGGGGGGGGGGGGGGGGGGGGGCATAAATGCCCCACACATGCCCGACCTTTCCCTGATGACCCCTATAAATGCTCTGGACCACGGCCTGTCACTCTTACTATTAACTTTTGCAATATTCGCAGCCTTTCCTCTAATTTTCACTCAGTAGAACACCATCTCTCCTCCTACAAACCTGATCTTATTTTCCTCACCGAAACCCAGGTATCTAAGACAACTTCCAGCAGCCCCTTCTCTGTATTATCCTACTTTCTCTATCCTACTTTCAAAGCCAAAGGCGGATGTTGTGCATACGTGCACAACAAACTCACTTGCTCTCGTGTTCCCGATTTCGACTCCTCTGAATTCTCAACTTTATGGCTTAAACTATCCTGTCATTCTCATACTAAATATTTCTGTGCTGTCTATCTTTCCCCTAACTCTACCGACTTTCCCAAATTCTTTGACTATCTAAACTCTAAAGTGGAACACATTCTATCCATCTCTCCCTTCTCTGAAATCTCCATCTTAGGAGATTTCAACATTCATCACTGCCAATGGCTCTCCTCTCGCACTACTGACCCACCTGGTGAAGAAGCTTACGTCTTTTCTATCATAAATGACCTTGAGCAGTTGGTCCAGAAACCCACCCGTATCCCAGATCGCTTCGGAGATCGGCCCAACATTCTTGACTTAATTCTGACTTCTAACCCTTCATCTTATACTGTCAATTTGTTCTCTCCTTTGGGCTCCTCCGATCAAAAACGTATCTCCGTCATCTGTCCTATCTCTCCGGTACGGCCACCTGATCCTCCCAGCCGGCGGCACTTGTAGCACTTTGGCGCTGCCGACTAGGAGGCTCTCCGGCAATACTTCTTTGATTTCCCATGGAATGACTTCTGCTTCCATAGCAGAAGACCCTCGGAGAGTGCTGAACGCATTACCGAGGTAATCCTCTCGGGCATGGAAGCGTACATTCCATCTTCTTTCTCTCAGTCTAATGCAAACAAATCTTGGTTTTCTCACACTGGTTCTACTGCTGTTCACAACAAGGAGGAAGCATTCAAACAGTACTGACACCTTAAAACTCAAGAATCTCATTCTTCCTATTTTTCTGCCCGGAATCAAGCCAAATCTGTTCTCCGACTTGCCAAGCACTCTTTCATCAATAAAAAATGCACTGAACTATCCAACTCTAGCTCTTCCCAAGCTTTCTAGCATCTAGCCAAAATCCTCTCCAATAATTTTTCTTCCTCGTCTTTCTCTCTACTTTTCCACTCTGATGGCACAACCATTACTTCTTCCTCTGACAAAGCTGAACTCTTTGCTCAAACTTCTGCTAGAAACTCTACCTTGGAAGATTCCGGTGCTATTCCTCCCTCTCCACCCCCCTCTCTCCTACTTATGCCTAATATTCTAGTCTCTTCTAAAGATGTACTTTTTACCCTCTCTGGGCTTAATACTAAGAAGGCGTACGGTCCGGACGATGTTCCTCCTGTTGTACTCAAAAACTGTTCTTCCGTGCTGACCCCCTGCATAAGCAAACTCTTCCGTCTCTGTCTCTCCTCTAACGTCTTCCCTTCTTGCTGGAAGTTTGCTCTCATTCAACGTGTCCCAAAGAAGGGTGACCGCTCTCAACCCTCCAACTATCGTCCAATTGCTCTCATCTCTTGTATCTCTAAAGTTTTTGAAACTATTCTTGCTTCTAAATTTCTTAAGCATTTCTCTTCTCATAATCTGATCTCAGATCGCCAGTATGGCTTCCTTAACCCGTGGAGCCCCGGCTAGTTTTGTAATGTTTGCGCACCAGAACCCGGCCGGTTTTCAAAAAATGGTTTTATTCCAGAAACAATAGCGAATGGGTTAGTAATGAAGGAAAAACCACGAAAAACCGCTCAAAAAGCTTAAAAAATGGTCCTACAGAGACCCCGAAAACGGATTTTACAAGAGTAAAAAATTGAAGGCAATTATCCCAAAAAAACAGGTTATTGCGCGCTCGCGCGCACGCACGTGGACTTTGAGAGTTTTCAACCATCGGCACGGTTGCGTAGGATACGTACACAGTTCCCATACAAATCTGAGCCCTCTTGAGTGGCTACACCTGAGGTCACGGTCGGCGCAATTAGGGTGACGCGCCAGGCGCGTCTCTGGGGCTGTGCGTTACATACATCGCCGACGCGTCAGGCGCGTCGCTGGGGCTGTACGGGTTAAGGGGGGTGACCTGCTTTTTGTATTTCTCTCCTTTTCTCTCTTTCTCTGGCTTGTATCCATTCGGCCGTATTCAGCTAACTATTTTAAGACGTTTAACCCCTGTAGGTGTTGATTTCTTCCTGGCGAGCGATAGCGAGCCAGCATTATATTAAGAAATCCGGCTTCGCCGGAGACATTTTTCTATCGAAAAATGTACAAATTTAGCCTGCTGTCAAAAACATTTTAAAAATATGTTGGCTCGCTACCGCTCACCAGTAAAAAATTGACACCTGGATGGGGATAACTGTCTTAAAACAGTAGGGTGAATAGGGCCGAATGGATACAAACTAGAGAAAGAGAGAAAAGGGGAGAACAAAAGCAGGTCACCCCCCTTAAGTGTCGCTCTACTGGTGATCTTCTTTCATATCTTACTAACTCTTGGTCATCCAACTTTCGGGACTTCGGTGAGACTATTTCTGTTGCACTAGACATATCGAAGGCCTTCCATAGAATCTGGCACAAATCTTTAATTTCCAAACTGCCCTCCTTCGGTTTTTGTTCCTCCATCTGTGCCTTTGTCTCTAATTTCCTTTCAGGCCGTTCCATAGCTGTGGTTGTGGACAGCCATTGCTCACTTCCTCATCCTATCAACTCCGGTGTTCCTCAGGGTTCTGTCCTATCTCCTATTCTCTTTCTAATTTTCATAAATGATCTTCTCAACTGTACATCCAGTCCCCTCTATTCATATGCAGACGAATCTACCTTACACCACTCAATTAGTTTTCCAGAACGCCCCAGCCAACAGTCCCTCAAAAGCAAACGTAATGAAGCCATAAAACACTTATCTTCTGATCTAGCTAATATTTCCAATTGGGGTAGAGAAAACCTTGTTGTATTTAATGCGTCCAAGACTCAATTTATCCATCTTACTACCCGTCAGGAACCTCCAGAGGACTATCTCTTATTCTTCAACAATACAAAAATCAACCCTTCAACTTCTCTCAATGTTCTTGGTGTCTCTTTTGTGCTGCTCTCACTTGGAAGGACCATATTACCAGTCTCGCTAAGGCAGCCTCCCAGAAGCTGGGTGTGCTCAACCACCTCAAAGGGTTCTTCACCCTTGCACAGTTTCTTGCTCTGTACAGGGGCACAGTGCATCCTTTTAATGAGTATTGTTCACATGTGTGGGAAGAATCCTCTCACACCGCACTGCTAGACAAAGTAGGAGGAAAGCCTTTCGTATCCATATCTCCCGTCCACTCACCAACTCTCTGCAATCTCTTTCCCTTCGCCGCAACGTTGCATCTCTCTTGCTATTCTATCGCTACTAAAATAATCAGTGTTCTTCGGAGCTTTCCCAGTGTATACCACCTCCTCTACGTAGGGTACGTCGTACCCACCTTGGAACACAATCCCACCCCTACTCTAAGCAACTCTCCAACCCAAGAGTGAAACGCTATTCTCAGACTTTCTTCTATTCAACTGCTGAGCTCTGGAACTCTCTTCCAGAATCAGTCTTTCCTTCTTCCTATGACTTAAGTTGCTTCAAACTCTGTGTTTCCAGGCATTTTAGCTCGAACGTCCCTTGATTTTGGCCCTGTCACTCTTTCAACTCTGGGGGAGGCACTCACTGCAGGCAGTTATGCCTTTTGTCTCCCTCATTCACATAGGAAAAAAATAAAAAATCCACTCAACTTGATCCATACACATTAATCAACTAAATTGTATCCATACACCCTAATCCACTCAACTTGGTCCATACACCCTAATCCACTCAACTTGGTCCATACACCCTAATCCACTCAACTTGGTCCATACACATTAATCAACTCAACTTGATCCATACATACTAATCCACTCAACTTGATCCATACACACTAATCTATTCTACTTGATCAATACACACTGATCCACTCAACTTGATCCATACACATTGAACCGCTCAACTTGATCCATACACACTAATCAACTCAACTTGATCTATACACACTAATCCACTCAACTTGATCCATACACACTAATCCACTCAACTTGATCCATACACACTAATCCACTCAACTTGATCCATACACACTAATCCACTCAACTTGATTCATACACTAATCCACAAACTGATCCCCCAAAAATCATCCTTTTAGCAGAACTTCACTAATTAAACCACCTCTCAATCCACACATATTATTAAATATAATTGTCATAACATAATTGAATGACAAATAAAACACAAAAGCTAGACCCCAAATAAATAATTCAATGGACGTATGTATTTAATTATATATATATATATATATATATATATATATATATATATATATACTGTATATATATATATATATATATAGTTATAGGCCTATATATGTTTAGTATTATTGTAGCTTCCTCTCTAGACCTCCACCAAGCTTAAACAATATCCCCAAGATCCCCCTTGAAGATACATTTGTAAATTTTTCGTATAAATATGCCCCGGTCGAAGACCGATTCCTCTTAAATAACAGGCTTGCTATTGCTCGCCAGGAAAACATCAACACCTAAATTGCATGAAAGTTCTTAACATTGGCAAACAAATGGGGCGAGATCTTAAAATCGCCAAACTAATGGGCCAAACCTCTTAAATTATCTGAACTAATGGAGCTAAACATGATGTGGGAGAAGGGGGCCAGAACAAACCAACCATCCCCCATTAAGCTAATACACAACCAATAACACATACAAACCTAGACTGACCTCAGCTGACCTCGGCCAGGCTGGGCTAGTGATAAATGACACCAAATGTGAACTTGTCCTCCTCAACCACACACGTGAAGAAGGAGAAGAGACTCAGGCCCTGTTTCAAGGCATATTGCCAGATGTAAAGATCCTTCAGGAGCACCAGCAAACCCTATTAGGTTCCCCACTAACTCTGGCAGCAATCCCACCAGCACTTCAAGTTAAAAAGGAGGAGCTTCAACGTCTCGTGAGTCGCCTGATACACATCGATGCCCACTCAGCTCTGGTCCTTCTCAAGAATTGTTTCTCCATTCCAAAACTCCAATACCTCTTGCGCACATCGATGACTTACACGAACAATGGTGGTCTCCAAGAATTAGACAGCATAATCCGAGAAGCAGTGACCAGCATCACCAACGTGGAATTTAAAGAACGGACCTGGACACAAGCCACCCTTCCTGTCCGCCTCGGGGGCTTGGGCATACGGAGAGCCTCGGATATTGCCTCCCCAGCCTTTATCTCTTCCCTCATCGCGACCAACGACCTTGTAGTGTCCATCCTTTCTTCTCAACCCAGAATGACACTTAATGGGGACGTAGCAGTAGCGATTAACACCTGGAAGGAAAGTACAGGAGCAGAGGAGGAGCCTCAGGGTACCTCCAGGAGCAAGCATAAAGCGTGGGATACCATCTCGGCAAAGAAAACTCAAGAAAATCTCCTAACCAATGCAGACCAGGTTGCTAAAGCACGCCTCCAGGAAGCAGCCCGTTTGGAGAGTGGCTTGTGGTTACACGCCATCCCCATCCCACCTCTTGGAACTCACTTGGATGCTGAAGCGCTCCGGGTTGCCATCGCGCTCAGAGTGGGTGCGGCAGTTTGTCACCCACACACTTGCAAGTGTGGTGGGGGGATGGATGCTCAAGGTCACCATGCCTTGTCATGTAATTACAACGCAGGCCGCCTGCCAAGACACTCTGCACTAAATGATGTCATAAAACGGGCCCTGCAGAGTGCTAACCGTGCATCAATCCTCGAACCACATGGACTTCACAGAGAAGACGGCAAACGGCCAGATGGGATGACCACTTTCCCTTACAAGAATGGCCGGTGCCTCATGTGGGATGCCACATGTGTTGACACTTTCTCCACAACCAACATCGCCAGAAACGCCGACGAAGCAGGTGAAGCCGCCCGGATAGCAGAAAATAAAAAGCGAGAAAAATATCAAGCCATCGCCAGAAATCATCAGTTCGAGCCCCTGGCATTCAAAACTTCAGGAGTCTTCGGCCCTACCACCCTTAAGATGGTGAATGAAATAGGCCGTAAGATCAGAGAAGTTTCAGGAGAACCCCGGGAAACCCTCTGGCTCAAGCAAAGACTAGGGATGGCTATCCTCCGGGGCAATGCCACCAGCGCCATGAGCTCAGTTCGACTGGACTGGGTCATGCCACTGTGCGAGGCCCGGGCAGGAGTGGTGTATCCGTAGTCTTTCCACAGTAGGGTAAAATAAAATATAAACTTTATTTGTATTTAACATGTGTGATGCACATAAATAAAAGGGGATGTGTCGGATGGTTGAAAGCCACAGTTGCTCGCGCGTTTGGGGCTAGCAACACGTATTATGAAAAAACATGTATCCTCCTTCATTCACTGTCCCCCCCTTCACTCACTCAACCCCACAATTTGCCGGAGGATAACAGGTTTTTCACAATACGTAGACGGAGGTCTTTTATTAAAAATAAAATATTCCACTTAGCTAACTCTTTTAGTGCAGGTGACGTGTATTTGTATTTATTCTGGCTACATTTAGAAGACTTTTAGCCTCTCGGGAAGGATCCGTAGTAGCTAAGACAGTGAATTAAGATAGTATGTAACCTTTATATTGCTAGAGGTCTTTCCAAAACTGATTAAAAACTGAGTGTTATACACTACCAAACCTAGACCCCCAACAAAGCATTCCACTTAACCTAATACACACAAAATATAACACTAGAACACCCCAAAACAACATTCCATTTATCCTACTTCACACCAAATAAAACACAAAAACTAGACCCCAAAATAACATACCATATATTATATTAATACACACAATAAAACATTAGGCTAGACCCCGCAAAACAATCCACTTAACCTAATTCATACTAAATAAAACACTAGAACCCCCAAAACATTCAATTTATCCTAATTCACACCATATAAAACACAACAGCTACTACCCCAAACAAAAGCATACACATCATTTAAAACACCAAACCTAGACCCAAATAAAACATTCTACTTAACCTAATTCACACCAAATACAACACAAAAGCTAGACCCCCAACAAAACATTCCACTCAAGGGGGGATGGTTGGTATTTTCTGACCCCCTTTCTCCATCAAGTTTAGCCCCATTAGTTTGTCGATTTTATGACCATTCGTCCGTTTTCATTGTCAATATTAAGACCTTTTGTGCCATTTAGGTGTCGATATTTTCCTGGCGAGTCCTGGCGACCGATATCGAGCATGTAATTTAGAAGGAATCGGCCTTCGGCCGGGAAATTGTTCTACCAAACAATTTACGAATTTATCTAAAAGGGGGATATTGGGGTTGTTTTTTTAAAGCTTGGTGGAGGTCTAGGTAGGAAACTAAAAATATATAATAAATGAATAAATGGACCACTAACTACACCCATACCCCTTAACTTAATATACACCCAACAAACTATAATAAATGAATAAATGGACCACTAACTACACCCATACCCCTTAACTTAATATACACCCAACAAACTATATAATAAATGAATAAATCGACCACTAACTACACCCATACCCTTAACTTAATATACACCCAACAAACTATATAATAAATGAATAAATCGACCACTAACTACACCCATACCCCTTAACTTAATATACACCCAACAAACTATATAATAAATGAATAAATGGACCACTAACTACACCCATACCCCTTAACTTAATATACACCCAACAAACTATATAATAAATGAATAAATCGACCACTAACTACACCCATCCCTTAACTTAATATACACCCAACAAACTATATAATAAATGAATAAATCGACCACTAACTACCCATACCCCTTAACTTAATATACACCCAACAAACTATATAATAAATGAATAAATGGACCACTAACTACACCCATACCCCTTAACTTAATATACACCAACAAACTATATAATAAATGAATAAATGGACCACTAACTACACCCATACCCCTTAACTTAATATACACCCAACAAACTATATATAAATGAATAAATGGACCACTAACTACACCCATACCCCTTAACTTAATAACACCAACAAACTATATAATAAATGAAAATGGACCACTAACTACACCCATACCCCTTAACTTAATATACACCCAACAAACTATATAATAAATGAATAAATGGACCACTAACTACACCCATACCCTTAACTTAATATACACCCAACAAACTATAAATAAATGAATAAATCGACCACTAACTACACCCATACCCCTTAACTTAATATACACCCAACAAACTATATAATAAATGAATAAATCGACCACTAACTACACCCATACCCCTTAACTTAATATACACCCAACAAACTATATAATAAATGATAAATCGACCACTAACTACACCCATACCCCTTAACTTAAAGACCCAAACAAACTATATAAATGAATAAATCGACCACTAACTACACCCATACCCCTTAACTTAATATACACCCAACAAAACTATATAATAAAGAATAAATCGAACAACTACTAACTTAACCCACACTTAATATACACCCAACAAACTATATAATAAATGAATAAATGGACCACTAACTACACCCATACCCCTTAACTTAATATACACCCAACAAACTATATAATAAATGAATAAATGGACCACTAACTACACCCATCCCTCTTAACTTAATATACACCCAACAAACTATATAATAAATGAATAAATCGACCACTAACTACACCCATCCCCCTTAACTTAATATACACCCAACAAACTATATAATAAATGAATAAATCGACCACTAACTACACCCATACCCCTTAACTTAATATACACCCAACAAACTATATAATAAATGAATAAATCGACCACTAACTACACCCATACCCCTTAACTTAATATACACCCAACAAACTATATAATAAATGAATAAATCGACCACTAACTACACCCATACCCCTTAACTTAATATACACCCAACAAACTATATAATAAATGAATAAATGGACCACTAACTACACCCATACCCCTTAACTTAATATACACCCAACAAACTATATAATAAATGAATAAATGGACCACTAACTACACCCATACCCCTTAACTTAATATACACCCAACAAACTATATAATAAATGAATAAATCGACCACTAACTACACCCATACCCCTTAACTTAATATACACCCAACAAACTATAAATGAATAAATCGACCACTAACTACACCACCCCCCTTAACTTAATATACACCCAACAACTATATAATAAATGAATAAATCGACCACTAACTACACCCATACCCCTTAACTTAATATACACCCAACAAACTATATAATAAATGAATAAATCGACCACTAACTACACCCATACCCCTTAACTTAATATACACCCAACAAACTATATAATAAATGAATAAATCGACCACTAACTACACCCATACCCCTTAACTTAATATACACCCAACAAACTATATAATAAATAAAACCACTAACTACACCCATACCCCTTAACTTAATATACACCACAAACTATATAATAAATGATAAATGGACCACTAACTACACCCATACCCTTAACTTAATATACACCCAACAAACTATATAATAAATGAATAAATCGACCACTAACTACACCACCCATACCCCTTAACTAATATACACCCAACAAACTATATAATAAAATCGACCACTAACTACACCATACCCCTTAACTTAATATACACCCAACAACTATATAATAAATGAATAAATCGACCACTAACTACACCCATACCCCTTAACTTAATATACACCCAACAAACTATATAATAAATGAATAATCGACCACTAACTACACCCATACCCCCTTAACTTAATATACACACCCAAAAACTATATAATAAATGAATAAATCGACCACTAACTACACCCATACCCCTTAACTTAATATACACCCAACAAACTATATAATAAATGAATAAATCGACCACTAACTACAACCCATACCCCTTAACTTAATATACACCCAACAAACTATATAATAAATGAATAAATCGACCACTACTACACCCATACCCCTTAACTTAATATACACCCAACAAACTATATAATAAATAAATCGACCACTAACTACACCCATACCCCTTAACTTATACCACCCAACAAACTATATAATAAATGAATAAATCGACCACTAACTACACCCATACCCCTTAACTTAATATACACCAACAAACTATATAATAAATGAATAAATCGACCACTAACTACACCCATACCCCTTAACTTAATATACACCCAACAAACTATATAATAAATGAATAAATCGACCACTAACTACACCCATACCCCTTAACTTAATACACCCAACAAACTATATAATAAATGAATAAATCGACCACTAACTACACCCATACCCCTTAACTTAATATACACCCAACAAACTATATAATAAATGAATAAATCGACCACTAACTACACCCATACCCCTTAACTTAATATACACCCAACAAACTATATAATAAATGAATAAATCGACCACTAACTACACACCCATACCCCTTAACTTAATATACACCCAACAAACTATATAATAAATGAATAAATCGACCACTAACTACACCCATACCCCTTAACTTAATATACACCCAACAAACTATATAATAAATGAATAAATCGACCACTAACTACACCCATACCCCTTAACTTAATATACACCCAACAAACTATATAATAAATGAATAAATGGACCACTAACTACACCCATACCCCTTAACTTAATATACACCCAACAAACTATATAATAAATGAATAAATCGACCACTAACTACACCCATACCCCTTAACTTAATATACACCCAACAAACTATATAATAAATGAATAAATCGACCACTAACTACACCCATACCCCTTAACTTAATATACACCCAACAAACTATATAATAAATGAATAAATCGACCACTAACTACACCCATACCCCTTAACTTAATATACACCCAACAAACTATATAATAAATGAATAAATCGACCACTAACTACACCCATACCCCTTAACTTAATATACACCCAACAAACTATATAATAAATGAATAAATGGACCACTAACTACACCCATCCCTCTTAACTTAATATACACCCAACAAACTATATAATAAATGAATAAATCGACCACTAACTACACCCATACCCCTTAACTTAATATACACCCAACAAACTATATAATATAATAAATGAATAATCGACCACTAACTACACCCATACCCCTTAACTTAATATACACCCAACAAACTATATAATAAATGAATAAATCGACCACTAACTACACCCATACCCCTTAACTTAATATACACCCAACAAACTATATAATAAATGAATAAATCGACCACTAACTACACCCATACCCCTTAACTTAATATACACCCAACAAACTATATAATAAATGAATAAATCGACCACTAACTACACCCATACCCCTTAACTTAATATACACCCAACAAACTATATAATAAATGAATAAATCGACCACTAACTACACCCATACCCCTTAACTTAATATACACCCAACAAACTATATAATAAATGAATAAATCGACCACTAACTACACCCATCCCCCTTAACTTAATATACACCCAACAAACTATATAATAAATGAATAAATCGACCACTAACTACACCCATACCCCTTAACTTAATATACACCCAACAAACTATATAATAAATGAATAAATCGACCACTAACTACACCCATACCCCCTTAACTTAATATACACCCAACAAACTATATAATAAATGAATAAATCGACCACTAACTACACCCATACCCCTTAACTTAATATACACCCAACAAACTATATAATAAATGAATAAATCGACCACTAACTACACCCATCCCCCTTAACTTAATATACACCCAACAAACTATATAATAAATGAATAAATCGACCACTAACTACACCCATACCCCTTAACTTAATATACACCCAACAAACTATATAATAAATGAATAAATCGACCACTAACTACACCCATCCCCCTTAACTTAATATACACCCAACAAACTATATAATAAATGAATAAATCGACCACTAACTACACCCATCCCCCTTAACTTAATATACACCCAACAAACTATATAATAAATGAATAAATCGACCACTAACTACACCCATACCCCTTAACTTAATATACACCCAACAAACTATATAATAAATGAATAAATCGACCACTAACTACACCCATACCCCTTAACTTAATATACACCCAACAAACTATAATAAATGAATAAATCGACCACTAACTACACCCATACCCCTTAACTTAATATACACCCAACAAACTATATAAAATGAATAAATCGACCACTAACTACACCCATCCCCTTAACTTAATATACAAGCAACAAACTATATAATAAATGAATAAATCGACCACTAACTACACCCATCCCTCTTAACTTAATATACACCCAACAAACTATATAATAAATGAATAAATCGACCACTAACTACACCCATCCCTCTTAACTTAATACACCCAACAAACTATATAATAAATGAATAAATCGACCACTAACTACACCCATACCCCTTAACTTAATATACACCCAACAAACTATATAATAAATGAATAAATGGACCACTAACTACACCCATACCCCTTAACTTAATATACACCCAACAAACTATATAATAAATGAATAAATCGACCACTAACTACAACCCATACCCCTTAACTTAATATACACCCAACAAACTATATATAATAAATGAATAAATCGACCACTAACTACAACCCATCCCCTTACTTAATATACACCCAACAAACTATATAATAAATGAATAAATCGACCACTAACTACACCCATACCCCTTAACTTAATATACACCCAACAAACTATATAATAAATGAATAAATGGACCACTAACTACACCCATACCCCTTAACTTAATATACACCCAACAAACTATATAATAAATTAATAAATCGACCACTAACTACACCCATCCCCCTTAACTTAATATACACCCAACAAACCACTTAGCTTGACCCCAACATAACACTTCACTTAACTTAATACACACCAACCCAACCCAAGAGTGAAACGTTATGCTCAATCTTTCTTTTATTCAACAGTTGACAACTGGAACTCTCTCCCAGAATCAGTCTTTCCCTCATCCTATGACTTAAATTGCTTCAAACTCCGTGTGTCCAGCCATTTTGACTCGAACGTCCCTTGATTTTGGCCCTGTCACTCTTTCACCTCTGGGGGAGGCACTCGCCACAGATATGTCTGCTATTTGTCTCCCTCACTCGCTAGGAAACAAAAATATACAAATAAACCACTTAGCTAGACCCCAACAAAACATTTAACTTAACCTAATGCACACCAATTACCACTTAGCTAGATTTCAACAAAGCATTCCACTTCAGCTAATACACACCAATAAACCACTTAGCTAGACCCCAACATAACATATAACTTAACCTAATACACACCAATAAACCACTTAGCTAGACCCCAACATAACATTTAACTTAACCTAATACACACCAATAAACCTCTTAGCTAGACCCCAACATAACAGTTAACTTAACCTAATACCCACCAGTAACCACTTAGCTAGACCCCAACATAACATTTAACTTAACCTAATACACACCAATAAACCACTTAGCTAGACCCCAACAAATCATGTAACTTAACCTAATACACACCAGTAAACCACTTAGCTAGACCCCAACAAACATTTCACTTAACCTAATACACACCAATAAACCACTTAGCTAGACCCCAACGAAACACTTCACTGAATTTAATACACACCAAATATAACACAAACTCAAGAGTCATAAGAAAACAGTCCACTTACACCAAGTCACACCAAATAATCTTAAGTAATTAATTTCACTCTCAACACCAAACACCCTTGAATGAAAAAAACAAAAAAACATGCGATCCCCCCAAAAAGCATTCCAATTAACCTAATACACACCAACTAATATACAATAGAAAGCTCGACCCCAACAAAACATTCCACTTAAGCTAATACACACAGCCGACAAACCACTACGCTAGATCCCGGGCACCAAATTACGGACAGTACCCCAGCCATCCCCGTCCCTCCTAACTCTACATTCCCGTCATTCTGTCTCGTTCTTCCCTAACTTCTCGGCCGTACTAGACAGCCCCGGCCATATAAAGACGGGGACGACTGGAGATATGTTGTTGTCTCTGTCCAGGGTGTCCAACGAAAAACGAGTCCATTTTTTGTTGGCTTTATTGTTGTCTATGTAAAGATTGAAGTATGGTTTATAGTTCAAATTATGACTTTGGAAGTGATATAATGACGGAAACAATGTTATTTCATGTGAATTTTCTTATTAGCCTTTAGTGTTGTATATGTAAAGATAGAATTATGGTTTATAGTTAAAAAATATGACTTTGAAAGTGAGATAATGACCAACACAATGCTATTTCATATGAATATTCTGTCATTCAATCTAATATTCATTTAAGTCTTCAAACCAAATTGTTCCAGTTTGACCCCCTGTAGAAGGTGAAGGCCAGTGTGTAAGAGGCTTTGGTGTAAATACTCTCTCCCCGACCATTATCAATACATTCACTAATACTGTAGGTTGTTGTATTTGTTTATGTTATTACTATTATGCTATTGTTATTTGTTTATGTTATTACTATTATGCTATTGTTATTTGTTTATGTTATTACTATTATGTTATTGTTATTTGTTTATGTTATTACTATTATGCTATTGTTATTTGTTTATCAATAGCAGTGGGTTGTGGACAGTATAGTATTGATATGCTACCATATGTGTTTAGGAATTACTTAATGTCTAAGAATTACTTGTGGTCTAGGAATTACTTGTGGTCTAGGAATTAATTGTGGTCTAGGAATTAATTGTGGTCTAGGAATTACTTGCGGTCTAGGAATTACTTGCAGTCTAGGAATTACTTATGGTCTAGGAATTACTTATGGTCTAGGAATTACTTATGGTCTAGGAATTACTTATGGTCTAGGAATTACTTGTGGTCTAGGAATTACTTGTGGTCTAGGAATTACTTATGGTGTGGTCTAGGAATTACTTGTGGTCTAGGAATTACTTGTGGTTTAGGAATTACTTGTGGTCTAGGAATTACTTATGGTCTAGGAATTACTTATGGTCAAGGAATTACTTGTGGTCTAGGAATTAGTTGTGGTCTAGGAATTACTTGTGGTCTAGGAATTACTTGCGGTCTAGGAATTACTTACGGTATAGGAAATACTTACAGTCTAGGAATTACTTACGGTCTAGGAATTACTTACGGTCTAAGAATTACTTACGGTCTAGGAATTACTTATGTTTAGCCCCATTGCTTTTGAGATTTTAAGAAGTTTGCCCAATTAGATTGGCGATTTTAAGAACTTTCGCCCCATTTCTGTCATGTTTAGACCTTTCGTGACATTTAGGTGTTGATTTTCTTTGGTGAGCGATAGCAAGCCTGTTGCCGGGAAATTTCTCTACCGAAAAATGTACAAATTAATCTTAAACGGGGGTCAACGGGGTGTAATTATAAGCTTGGTGGAGGTCTAGGTAACAAATTAAAAACTTTCCCTTATAAGATTCAAATTATAGCTTAGAATGTTATTGACAGTATAAATGACTGACTGAACACAGAACCATTATCATACTTAACCCCTTCTGTACCGGCGACGTTCATTTAATATAATTCTAGCTAAATTTAGACGATTTTATGAAGCTTAGGAAGGATAATATTATTATGGTAGCTAAAATAATGAATTGAGATAGTCTGTAGCACTTAAATTGGACAACATCCTTCTTAAACTGAATAAAATCATCTAAATGTTTGCTAGAATACGATGAAAAGGATGTCGCCGGCACAGAAGGGGTTAATATAGGGAATACACACACACAGATATTTGTACCAGTGCAACACACACACCTGACCAATATTTTTTTTTTTTTTTTTTTTTTTTTTCTATATTCCAACTTACTTCCTCTCGGGCATAGGCATATGCCCTATACACACATACACACATACCTTTGAAATTTGTCTCTGTATGTTGAAAATGTTCCTGGTTGAACAAATACAACTAAGGGGACGTTATATCAACTCTGCGTAAGCAGAGTTTGGTATCCCCCCCCCCCCCCCCCCCCCCCGTATAGTGGGTACCACCGGAAATGTTGTTAATGTTGTCGTCGTAAGTTTGTCCCGAAACTCCTCCTAGACCGTTGGACGGATTTTCACAAAATTTCACACAAACATTTGTTGTGTGAGTGCGAACGTCAGTCAAAAAAAAAAAACTCTTAATTTGTGCAATAGTTATGATTTTAGATCCAAAATATGGCTTTACCCCCCCCCCCCCCCACTCCCCCAGCTACAATGATGGTGTTCTGTGTGTGCGCCTCTACGTGGCACACACACACAGAACGCCATCGTTCTGGGGGTGAAAACTAGCTCTGCATTTGCTAGGTTAAGTTAGTTTAGTTGACATTAGAAGTGATGGTAGTAATAGTGATGATTATGGTACTAGTGGTGATGATGTTGGTGAATGTGATAGGTGGTGATGATCTGTAATGGTGACAATATTGTGTCTTAGTGTAGAAGTAATAGTTGTGGTGATTATGGTAGCAGTTATGATATTGCCAGTAGTGATGATGAGGGTTATTATGGTAGTGAGGGCAGTCGTGATTGTGAAAGTTGTGATAGTAGCAGTGATGATGGGGATAGTAGCAGTGATGATGGGGATAGTAGCAGTGATGATGGGGATAGTAGTAGTGATGATGGGGATAGTAGCAGTGATGATGGGGATAGTAGTAGTGATGATGGGGATAGTAGCAGTGATGATGGGGATAGTAGTAGTGATGATGGTGAAAGTATTGGTGATGGTTACCGGAGATGACACCCCCAAAACAACTCGCCTCATTTGTATGAGGAACTTGCCCCAGTTTGGATAGGTTAGGTCATAGACTACAGTAGATCTGGACTGGACACGAAAATGTAACTTTGCAGTAAGGGACCCAAAATCGGAAATCGAGCCCCCAAGTTCGAACCTCGAACCCGCGAAAATTTGAAAGTTTCGCGGTTTCGAGGTTCGAACTTGGGGGTTCGTTCTCCGATTTTGAGTTATTATTATTATTATTATTATTTGTTAGTTACTTCCCTAGGCCTCCATCAAGCTTAAAAAAAACATCCTCAAAATTCCCGTTCGAGATAAATTTATACATACTGTATTTCGGTAGAAAAGATGACCGGTTCCACCAAAATTACAGGCTCGCCTGGAAAAAATCGGCACCTAAAAGCCAGAAAAGGTCTTGACATTGATAAATTAATGGGACGAAAGGTCTTATAATTTGACAAACTAATGAGGCGAACGTCTTCAAATTTGAAAACTAATGGGGCTAAGCATGAGGGAGAAGAAGGACCATCTCCCCGTAACCCCGACGTAGTAATAGTACAGTCGCGGTCACAAGTTCAGTTACCGTCGAACTGAAAAACGAACCTCCGAAATTAAAATTAGTGTTAACATCGTTCATAACACCAAAAATAAACCAAATTAAATTAATGAAAGCATACGATTCTCTCAGGATTTAAACCCAGGATATCTCATACAGAACTTACACGGTCTTACCATTACCCCATCAAGACAGTTTTACAGATAATAAATTAATAAGGAATTCCGATAGATTTAGAGATAGTTTCGATTGTTTTCAGACAGCATCAGCATAATGACCAAACCGTGCCTGCTGTCAAATACGGTCAACGACAAGCCAAAGACATAATGTAATTAGATATTGGGTGTAACTTAAAATAGCAAAGGGGGTATGGTTGGTTTTTCTGGACCACCTTTTCCCTCCTGTTTAGCCCCATAAGTTTTGAAATTTTAAGACGTTCGGCTCATTAGTTTTGCGAATTTAACTCCTTTCGCCCTATTTCGTTGTCAATTTTCAGACCCTTCGTGCAATAATTTAGGTGTCGATTTTACCTGGCGAGCAATAGCGAGCCTGTGATTTTGAGAGAAATCGGCCTTTAGTCGGGACATTTCTCTACCGAAAAATGTACAAATTCATCTTGAAGGGGGGGTGGGGGGGTCTAAGGGGTGTTTTTCAGCTTGATAGAAGCTTAGTAGGGAAACTAATAATAATGAGAATCTGAAGAAAAAAAAAACATCAAATAGATACGCCCGTCCCCCCTAAAATCGTGAACACACTGAACAAACGTTAGGTGCAAGCAGGAAAGCTTAGGTCAGGCTACTTGGCTTCTAAAAAAAGAAATAATAGAAAATAATAAATAATAAAATAGTAAATTTATAAAAGAAAATGAAAATAATTATACATATATACAATATGTCCACGCCATTTGTATATACATACTGTATAAATTATAGTCAGGGTAGGCTATTTGGACCGAATATTATGATTAGGGTAATAATTCAGCGAAAGTGTCATTGACTGAGCCGCGGCGAGCGAGTGGAGATCACGCTCAAGTGTGAATATGCTTGACCTGGGTTCAATCCCACCCCAGGCGTACATTTAGTGGGTGTTGCAGTACGTCCTAGAGTGTTTCACATGCTCGCACCCAGTCGGGGGACATCTCGATGTCGTATACACACTAATAACACACACAACAAAGCCACTCCAACAGCTTCCTCTCTCTCCAACACCCCTTCTCCTCTCTCTACACTCTTCAGAAAACTAGGAAAGTAGAAAGTAGCAACGAGGTGCCGTTATAAAGGCTTATCCCTCAATACCTTCACCTGACCTAGTCCAAAATATTAGTACACTGTACTATATATTATAGTTGTAAACAAACGATGGTCAATATATATATATATATATATATATATATATATATATATATACATATTATTTATGTTTGACCAAAGTTTGAGTGTGGCTGTGTACTTCCAAGTTAGTAACTTATATTACAATGTAAATACTTGTCTTCAATTGAGATTAGTTTTTCTTATAGGCTACATTCATTGTTAATAAATTTACAGTCAATATCAAACAATCATCAACAGCCTCCATGATCCATTGCAAACCATCCTTATTCTCAAGGTCAACCACAGCCTCCTTACATCATCACGGAGGCTTGGTTCAGCTTGGTAAGCTATGTAATTAACCCCTTCTATACCGACGACGTCTTTTGATTTTATTCTGACTCCTACTAATCGATGTATTCACTTTAGGAAGGATCTTTAGCAATTATAAGGCTTCCAACTATCTCAATCAACCCTTTTAACTACCACAGATCCTTTCTAAGCTGTATAAAATCGTCTACATATTGCTAGAATAAAATATAACATACGACGACGGTACAGAAGGGGTTAACGGAGTATTGCTCACATTTCAGTGTAGGCAATACTTTGGAGTGATTTTGCATATCAGTGTACTCTTAAATCATTGTATTCATAATGACTATGGCTGATATGGTGATAGCAAACAAGTTACATGAGTTTCTACAGACTCTACACGAGACACGTGTACACCATTGCAGCAAGGGAGAGGAACTGTCAATAAACAGACGACAGAAGTATTTTCCCGCGATAGGGAGGAGCTATGCGCTACCGCCATCTATTGCAGGGTTCCAGCCAAATCTGTAAATAATGGCCAACTACTATTAACACGGCTGATTTTCCAAGACACCCCTCTTAGGTATTCTTACTCTATGGCCAAAGTAATCACCCTACCTAATTCATGCCAAGAGTACTCGAGTTCACTGACACGTGATGTCTATCGACCAATCAGGTGATGCCTTGATTTGGAAAACGGGTGGCCCAGGATATAAGCTGTCAGTTTGACTCTGGCCAGCTTGTGTAGAGGGTGTGAGCCGATCAAAGCTTTTTCCACCGTCTTTAAAAACACTGAGGCTGCTTAAGACCTTTTCGCCTTCCAATAAGTGTAAACTGCCCAAAGTGCAATAACCAGTGTTCAAATACAGCTGACAAGGACAGCTGGTTTTGAAATGCACATACACTTGTTTTACATGGAAAAAATTCGAAACAAAAATCCACCAGCTGTTGACCAAGATGCTTAGATAAGTGGTGATCGAGCCTCCAGCGGCCAGCCAGGCAGCCCAGTACCTCCTCTGTTCATTAAGGTTAGTTGGTTGGTTGGGACAACATAAGGAGCCGGACCACAGCTAGCTCGGGAATCTTAATGGGTCATCGCAAAGTAACATAAAGTAACAGATTTTTTCGCATAGGATTAAACTGGCATGCAAGGGCTAGTTGGTTATACTGATGTTTTGGTTTAATTCTAGTTTCGCTTTCACATAAATACTGTCTATGTCTACTTACTTTAGAGTTGTCATATACCATACTTAATTCCTATATATGTCCAAAGCGGCGGAAATGCATTATAAGGAATTATACTGTAAACAAAAAAAAAAAAAAAATCTCCCCATATGCGGCAGCTATTTACATAATACTAGGTTAGGTTAGGTAAGGTTGTTAGGTTAGGCTAATGTCGTTAATGTAGTTTATTATCATTATATTACGTCTTTTACCCAGCAATTTCCCCGATCTTCATAGTTGGTCGGGAAGCTATGCCTTTACAACGGCGCCTCCCTTTTGTCGCTGTGTACGTGAAACTAGAATTTTACCGATGTTTTGGACCGACAGTTAGCCCATCGATCTTTTTAGGCCTAATAGGTCCGGTAGAGCATAGGCTATACATCATTGCTATATATGTCATTAAGAGCTGAAATGTATTAGCCTATAAGGGAGAACAAAAATAAAATAAAATACATAGGCCTACTGTAAAACAATAAGTTTTTCAGCCAGTACCCAACCAGCGGGGGTGTGGGGGCGGCCCCCACCAATAATACTAGGTTAGGTTAGGTAAGGTTGTTAGGTTAGGCTAATATTAACCCCATTCTTACTAGGTTAGGTTATGTAAGGTTGTTAGGTTAGGCTAATGTTAACCCCATTCTTACTTCGTTAGGTTAGGCTAATGTTAACCTTATGAAAACCCAAACAAAGATTTTATTAGGGTTACTGTAATTTTAACATGAACATTAGTAAAATCCGAGCCAAGTTTCGTCAAAACTTGGCTCGTGTTTTCTAAATGTCGGGTTATATGGGTATGGACATTTACAAAACCCGAGCCAACACGTTAATAAGGTTACTGTGTTTTTTTAATTTTTACATTTGTTAAATCCAAGCCAAGTTTCGTCAAAACTTGGCTCGGGTTTCCAAAAAATTGGGTTTTATGGGTCTGGAAATTGAACAAACCCGAGCCAAATTTGGGTTACAAATGTGTATTATCGTGTTCTAGTGTTCTATACGCTTTTTACCCATAAATTTGGAAAAACTCCATTTATTGGTCACCAATTTTCCCATGGATTTTTTTTATTTTTCCCTGTTAGTTTTCATCAATATATAGTATTTAGAAATAATTAGAACCCTCGGCGAAACCGTTTTCCCCATTATACAACGATCTTAAGACACGCCACCCGATAGTGGGGAGGGCTATGAAGTACAGGGAAAATGAGGGGTTAAATGCGTAAAACGGCGATACAAACGTATTCAAGCAAAACTTGGCTCGGGTTTGAAGGTATTTCAAAGGCCTAAAACCCAATATTTCGAAAACCCGAGCCAAGTTTTGGCCAAAGCTGGCTCGGATTTTGCGAGTTTGTAAACAAACAAATGACAGTAACCTCATTTAGAAATTTGGCTCAGGTTTCCCAAAATTGCAAAGCCATAAAACCCGAATTTTGGAAAACCCGAGCCAGGTTTTGGCCAAAACTGGCTCGGATTTTGCGAGTTTGTAGACAAACAAATGACAGTAACCTCATTTAGAAATTTGGCTCAGGTTTCCCGAAATTGCAAAGCCATAAAACCCGAATATTGGAAAACCCGAGCCAAGTTTTGGGAAAAGTTGGCTCTGATTTTGCGAATTTTAAGAGTAAACAAATTACACTAACCTAATTTCGATTTTTGGCTCATGTTAATCTATCATAGTGTTTGCAAGCCTATACCCCTTTGAAAGGACATTAGCCTAACCTAACAACCTTACCTAACCTATCCTAGTATTATGGGTGGGGGCTGCTGCCCCCACACCCCCACTATTTGCATCTTTGACAGATTGTTTGTGTATTTGTCTGTGAAAAGGGGGTAATTGTTTAGTGTATGGCCTGCTAAAGAAAATGGATTTTTGAGCACAGACTAAACCAAATGTTCACTACTGTATTTACATAGCTGGTCATTAACCTAACCTAACCTAACCTAACCTAACCTAAGGTAACCTGGGCATCCTGGGGGCTGCTGCCCCCAGACCCCCACTGGTCTTGGGATGAAAAGTGATAGAAAACACATATCTCTTCCCTCATTATTCAAAGTTTTGTATTTGGTTAAATATACACTTCCCAGGTCATTTGAACAGTTCTATTGCTTCTATGTATCATATAATACACCATAGAATACGTTTTTAAGAACTAGAACAAAAGAGGACTTCGATTAAACAATTACGGAAATACCTTAAAACACGAGCCAAGTTTTGCTTACATAATTTTGTTTTCGCCGTTTTTAAACCCGCGAAAATATGAAAGCGTAATTGCATACCTTATTGAGATGTGGAGGGAGTAGGTGGGGAAGAGATGCGTCCACGTTTTCGACGAGGAGTTACGACGAGTAGTGGTTTTATTTCAAAACCAATAATGACCGCATCGCCACTGGTCTGCTGGTTCATAATAGTAACATTCGTTTGAGTAGAGTTTGCAGGAAACAGAGGTAGGCAAACAACCATGGTCAGTAAAAACCTTAAGGGCTGCACTATTGTTCCTTGTAGTGTCAATAATCACTGAATGTGGGAGGGGTGAACAACCATTACAAGTGGCGTCCATGACTAAAGTGAGGAGAGACTTAAATGAAGGTGTGTATCTGTGATTGGTTCAGTGCAATGACGTAATCAAGGTCAATAAACTCACCTGATAGGTTGCTGGTTGTATGCGTGACGGAATCTATGAGTTTAATGACGTGGTCAGAAAAAACCCCAATAAGAATCCAGAAGTGTCTCGTGACGTATTGCGCAGGAGTTAGGAAATGAAACTCAGTATTTCCAATGAGGATTGGCAGATGGCGTGATAGTATTACAAAAGTTGAAGGATAAAGCTCTCCAGTTCACGAAAAAATGGCGTCGCTGAAAGCCGCGCCGTCTATAAGAGAGTATTGACAACCGTTTTACGGTAGGTAGACATGTTGTTGCCGTTTTTTTTAATAGGTTTTGCCAAGGGTTGAAACTAATTTTAATATGATGCTTAGAGCATATAGATTCCATATCTGTCTTCAAATATGTCAAAATAATTGGTGACCAATAAATGGAGTTATACTCTCAATTTCCCTGATCTTCATAGCCCTCCCCACTATCGGGGGGCGTGTCTTTAGATTGATGGATAATGGGTAAATGCTTAATTCCCATTCAATTTCATCACTAGATACGACTAAAACACCAAAATCAAAATACCAAAAAAAATACCTGAAAAACACATTGTTGCATCTCCTGTATATTAACCCAAACGATTATAATATGCTTACCCAAATTGAGCTAAAAGTTCCCCCTCGGTTCAGATCTATAAAGTAAGGGAAAAACTCCATTTATTGGTCACCAATTTTCCCATGGATTTTTTTATTTTTCCCTGTTAGTTTTCATCAATATATAGTGTTTAGAAATAATTAGAACCCTCGGCGAAACCGTTTTCCCCATTATACAACGATCTTAAGACACGCCGCCCGATAGTGGGGAGGGCTATGAAGTACAGGGAAAATGAGGGGTTAAATGCGTAAAACGGCGATACAAACGTATTCAAGCAAAACTTGGCTCGGGTTTGAAGGTATTACAAAGGCCTAAAACCCAATATTTCGAAAACCCGAGCCAAGTTTTGGCCAAAGCTGGCTCGGATTTTGCGAGTTTTTAGACAACAAAATGACAGTAACCTCATTTAGAAATTTGGCTCAGGTTTCCCGAAATTGCAAACCCATAACCCGAATTTTGGAAAACCCGAGCCAAGTTTTGGGAAAAGTTGGCTCTGATTTTGCGAGTTTTAAGAGTAAACAAATTACACTAACCTAATTTCGATTTTTGGCTCATGTTAAGCTATCATAGTGTTTACAAGCCTATACCCCTTTGAAAGGACATTAGCCTAACCTAACAACCTTACCTAACCTATCCTAGTATTATGGGTGGGGGCTGCCGCCCCCACACCCCCGCTATTTGCATCTTTGACAGATTGTTTGTGTATTTGTCTGTGAAAAGGGGGTAATTGTTTAGTGTATGGCCTGCTAAAGAAAATGGATTTTTGAGCACAGACTAAACCAAATGTTCACTACTGTATTTACATAGCTGGTCATTAACCTAACCTAACCTAACCTAACCTAACCTAACCTAACCTGGGCATCCTGGGGGCTGCTGCCCCCAGACCCCCGTTGGTCTTGGGATGAAAAGTGATAAAAAACTCGTATCTCTTACCTCATTATTCAAAGTTTTGTATTTGGTTTAATATACACTTCCCAGGTCATTTGAACAGTTCTATTGCTTCTATATATCATATAATACACCATAGAATACGTTTTTAATAACTAGAAAAAAGAGGACTTCGATTAAACAATTACGGAAATACCTTAAAACACGAGCCAAGTTTTGCTTAAATAATTTTGTTTTCGCCGTTTTTAAACCCGCGAAAGTATGAAAGCCTAATTGCATACCTTATTGAGATGTGGAGGGAGTAGGTGGGGAAGAGATGCGTCCACGTTTTCGACGAGGAGTTACGACGAGTAGTGGTTTTATTTAAAAACCAATAATGACCGCATCGCCACTGGTCTGCCGGTTCATAATAGTAACATTCGTTTGAGCAGAGTTTGCAGGAAACAGAGGTAGGCAAACAACCATGGTCAGTAAAAACCTTAAGGGCTGCACTATTGTTCCTTGTAGTGTCAATAATCACTGAATGTGGGAGGGGTGAACAACCATTACAAGCGGCGTCCATGACTAAAGTGAGGAGAGACTTAAATGAAGGTGTGTATCTGTGATTGGTTCAGTGCAATGACGTAATCAAGGTCAATAAACTCACCTGATAGGTTGCTGGTTGTATGCGTGACGGAATCTATGAGTTTAATGACGTGGTCAGAAAAAAACCCCAATAAGAATCCAGAAGTGTTTCGTGACGTATTGCGCAGGAGTTAGGAAATGAAACTCAGTATTTCCAATGAGGATTGGCAGATGGCGTGATAGTATTACAAAAGTTGAAGGGTAGAGCTCTCCAGTTCACGAAAAAATGGCGTCGCTGAAAGCCGCGCCGTCTATAAGAGAGAATTTGACAACCGTTTTACGGTAGGTAGACATGTTGTTACCGTTTTTTTTAATAGGTTTTGCCGAGGGTTGAAACTAATTTTAATATGATGCTTAGAGCATATAGATTCCATATCTGTCTTCAAATATGTCAAAATAATTGGTGACCAATAAATGGAGTTATACTAAAGTAAGTTATAGAAAATGTATGGACAGACACAGGCGAACGAAAGAGGCCTGCTGCAGGCAGTCACATTGATCTTACCTGATGCAGCGTCCGCGTGTACCTCTCCCAACACTCGTGAAACCACTGACGCGAGATCAACACCTAACTTCCTAAATCCTAAGTCCCCTCCTTCTCCTCCTCTTCCTCTCCAGATTTCCACCCTCCGTCCTTCCCTCTCGCCACACGTCATAACAATCCGCGCGTGTCTTCACCTCGGAATTTCTCTCACAGGTTTTACGATTTGCTAGTTTTTAATTTGTGCAATACCTGTGTCGTCCTGTTAACTTTATTCTGGCTGCTATTAGACGATTGTATTCAGTTTATAAAGGGCCTCCAGCAGTTAAGAGGCTTCGAACTATCTCATTTACCCCTTTTTACTAACTCAGATCCTTCTGAAAACTAAACCAAATCGTCTACGTATAGCTATAATATATTTAAAAATACGTCGCCGGTACAAAACGGGTTACAGTTTTCCGGTATCCAGGAAGCACTCCTGTGCCTGTCACTTGTACCACGGACGCTTGGGAACTAGTGTACACACATTTTATGTTTATTAGGGTACAGTAGATTTATGATTTTTGCATTTACTGGAATTATTGCCTTCCAAATGCATCATAAAATATACATTATATTGTAGTCATTTTAATTATAGTGTTGTTTTCCTTCTCTGGGATTATGTCTCTATGTTTAGATATATTGTGTGATTTTCTAAAGTTGCCGTTTTTCTCTACAATGTTCCGCATGCTTGACTCAAGATTTGTAATAGTAGCTTAGTTAACTGTTGGTGCAGATTTATCGCCACCATATTTTCGCCGATAACGCAATATCCGGTATATACTCCTACCCTAATTACACTATGTACACCCAGAAGTGAAAGTCCCTGCATAGGGTTTACCCCCTACTCCTACTACCCCAGAAGGTAGGAACGGGGTGGGCCCTGCCCAGTCCCCCTTACTACTCCTACCCAAGGCAGAAAGGACGGGATGGTGCCAGTCCGTCACCCCTTCCTTCCCCTACCCTATAATGGAGAGATTAAACAAGCAGGCCCCCCACTCACACCCTACCCCAACCCCACACAGGAAGAAACCGCCGATTACAACCATTGTTTTCCACGAACACAGAATAAAGTAGCCTTGCAACGAGGCCGAGACCATGTCAGTATTTGGTAATCTATATATATTCCATATATGCCAGAACAGTGTTGCAATAAATTATCTGATTTTACAGAATGAAGATCATTTACACTATCTGTCACCTATCCGTAGCTTGACACACAAACACTTATGATTTATGCGTAATTAGTATTCTATCATGCTTGCATTTATAATGTAAATTTCAAATACCATCACCCCTTCTAGTTATTTTACAAATTATTGTATTCACCCGTGGCCAACCCTTCGGGGATCACGGCGTCAGGCAATAGATAGATAGATCGATAGTATTCACCCACCCACGCAATATGCATTGGTATTTAATGGATTTGCACATTGAAATGGTAATCTTGTATTTTTTGAATTCCTCTGAAGAGATGTTGGAACTTACTATAAAACATATTGTATGGATTGCTTAATTGATTATAAGTGGTATATTCATTCAATGCTCGATCCGTGGTTAGGCGTTTTGATACATATTCGAGAATATTAACACTTTTTTTTTTTTTTTTTTTTTTTTTCTCTCTCTCTCTGACAATGTTGTCTCGGTTCATAAGGGATACCAACAGATTTTTAATTTACTTTTGTAATTATTATTTTTATTGCTTCTACATTAGCACACATAATATTATTAACGTTAATCTTTAGTGCAAGTTAATCAGAATAAATTAGATTAATAGTGTAACTGAATAGTTAGGGTCATAGGATTTATCCTGAATAATGTTGGCAGGCCTGAACTGTAATAACTGGTGTTCCAGTAGTAGCAGAAGAGTTGGTAAAAAGCTCTATATGAAGATTCATACTAATCTCAGCCTAATATCAGAAAGCAATAAGGGTTAAACGAGACTCAAACTATGCAAGTATGTAGTTCGGGGGAGGAAAGGTGATAGTTTAGCAGTCGACACAGGAAAATCATATTTAGAACACCATGAATAGAGACGCATTTAGTATCAAAGTTTAAACACGGTTACCAGCTACTCTAAATATACCAATAACTCATGAGGGAAATGCTTTAACACAAATGTTTGCCTCGATGTTAATTAAGTGTTCAATATATATATATATCCGACGTGAGATATGTCTACCATTTGCTTACTACTGCTTATTACAGTGATATATGTTATCATACCTGTTATATATATATATATATATATATATATATATATATATATATATATATATATATATATATAGGGTCTATATATACATATATAACTATATATACTCTCTCTCTATATATATACTGTATATATATATCTATCTATTGCCTGACGCCCTGATCCCCGAAGGGGTGGCCACGAACGAACTGCCCCCATGCACCTCTGTCCCCAGTCAGTCGACGCCCCTCCTCCCAACCAACACTGCCTTCATTCATATACTTCCTCACTCCATCCTTCCACCTCTCCTTCGGTGCACCTCTCCCTCTCTGTCCTTCCACCTCGCTCTCGTACACCCTTTTAGTCAATCTCTCGCTTTCCATACGTTCCATATGGCCGAACCATCTCAAGTTGTTCCGTTTCACACTTTCCAGCACATCTACCTCCACACCACACCTCCTTCTTACTTCCTCATTCGTCTGTCTATCCCTCCATGTAACTCCGCACGCACTTCTCAAGTAACTTATTTCCACCGCTCTCACTCTTGGTCTGAGTTGTTGATATGGGTATATATATCGGGTTCTTAATGAGACACACTGGATGGGGGTTCACATATATTGGGGGAGGCTGGTTACATGCCTCTTGTCGTCAAAGGAGGTTTAGGAAGCCATGCCTTGATATTGGCTCGCCTGTAGATTATATATTTAGCTTACAATATTATTACCAATATTGTAACATCCTCTCTTTTTTGTCTCAAAAGAGAGAGGATGTGAACCCCCATCCAGTGTGTCTCATTAAGAACTCGATATATATACCCATATCAACATGGTGGCAGCTGGGTAAGCAGTGTACGTGTGAATGAAGTACTGCTGACCAAGTTCTACAGCTGAAATAGTGAGTTATCCTTGGATTTAACCTCAAAAAGTCGAAAGATATGAGTGATGTCATGGCATCCACTTCACAGCCTTTATTCGTCTGCAAGTCTGAGATTGAGCAAGCAGTGGCGTGAAGGCGTTACAAGAAGAAACTCGATCTTTACATCATTGGCAACGGTCTGAAGGGTAAGAGTGATCATATTAAAATAGCGAAATTGTTGACTGGAGGTGACATTCTGCTAGATATCTACGAATCTTTTGGCATAGAAGATGAATCTGCCCTGACTTATGCAACATTAATTGGGAAATTTGACAAGCATTTTTCACCAAGAGATGAGCAGCTGATGGCGAGGTACAACTTTCATGATAGCATGCAAAGGAAAGATGAATCCTTGGAATCTTTTATCACTAAGCTGAAGACTTTGGTAAGACACTGTGGATATGGAGAACTTCAAGATGAACTTCTGAGGGATAAAATTGTTTTTGGTTGCCAAGAGGATACACTTCGGGAAAAATTCTTTAGGGAGGATAGCCTAACTCTAGATGTTGTACTTAAGATGTGTACTGCCTATGAAACTTCAAGGAGATCAATGACAGCATTTCGAAGTGACAAGCAGGAGTCTCTACACAAACTCAGTGCAAAACCCAAGAAGAAGAGTAATCCACAAACAACAAAGACTAAGCCTAACCTCACGCAGTGCGACTGGTGTGGTTTAGCACATTATTGGGGTAAGAAGAACTGTCCTGCAACTGATGCCAAATGTCATAAATGCAAGAAAACGGGACACTATGCCAAGAAATGTCCAAGTAATACAGCGACCGGCGGAGCACCAAGAAGCGCAGAGCCAGGAGGCAAAAAGAAGACATCACGCAGAGTCCATGCGGTAGAAGATGGAGACACAGAAGAAAGCGACGACTCAGAAGATAACTCAAGAGGACGGGAATACATCATGAACGTATCGACCGGATCCAGAGGAAAATACATAATGGCTAATCTCATGGTCAACGGTAATAAAGTGAAGTTCCAGATCGACAGCGTGGATAAGGCCCTGTTTATTGAGAATTTCACACCCTTACTAGGGCCGGGAAGTACTTATATTGTATTTTTCCCCTTTATTATACACTTTAAGCCTTTTTTTATGAAGAAGAAAAACTCCTGGTGCTGAGCTATCATATAATTATTATCTTCTAATGACATTCAAATTCAATGTTACCGGTACTCTTTCTTCCCTTATATGGCTTGCAAAATTGTGAAAATCCATAGTAATAATTTCCTTTTACTTAAATATAGGCCTAGCCTACAACTGTTAACAATGTTTGAATATTGTCATGGTATGAATATGTTTATTATTTTGACTCCCCACTTTCAGAACAAGCGGTAACAAGTCACTTGAGCTCCTCCACAGCGGGACTCTAGGGGCAAAATACAACTTGTCATCAACCAGCAACGTTAACTTTTTGAAGACCTGTAAGTGGGGACGCAATGAGCCAACATAACCTTAGTGCCCTAGTACTGACACATTCTGGTACAATAACTAGCAACATATTTTCAAAGCATTTTAATAGTGGTAAAATTGTTAGGAAAGTATATTCAAAGAATTTGAATACATCTGCTATAGCATTATTATCAAATAGAAGTGATCATGTTAATCTTGACATCTGACGTTTTTGTCCAATTACTGTGATTAATGGCTAAAAATGGAGCCTCATAACAATACAAAATCTTGCCATACCCAAAATCCTAAGAGTTTCTAACTGTTAATCTTTGATGTAAGCTATTGTATAGCCTTGATGAACACATGGGCCACATTTCAAGCTATTAACCACAGATTTGGGCTCAATCTCTGCAGCTGAGGGTACTCCTGTTAAGTCTGTCCAGAATTTACAATACTTATGTACAGTAAAGTCCTGGGCCGGTATTTATAAAACACTTTTAGGCCTAAAAGTAGCTTTTAAAGATGGCGCCAACTTTTAAAACTTAAAAGTTGGGCAAAAAACTTTTAGCGGCTAAAAGTAGCTTTTAAACCCAGCGAAAACTAAAAGCTCCCCTTGGGACTGTTAGCGCTTAAAAGTTACTTTTAGAGGACGATGAAGATGATTGAATAACAAATCCGCCACCCCCTGCCAAGGAATGTTCATGTTAGAAAGATTAATTGGATTAATAGGCCTATTGCGAGTTAATCGAAGTACACCATTTAAACCATGAAGGAGACAGAGGAACAAAGCTCTTAACCCAGAGATGAAAGTGTGTAGGCCTAGTACCCTACGTTATTTGGCAACGGTCAAAATGTAACTGAATGAGTAACTCATGGTGGTATGATTGTAGGTTAGATATATTATCAAGAGCAGTATGTTAGGTAACTCTTGATTCTATCCATATACCACCCCGCACATCATACTAATCAAAGGTGATCCACTATGTGTTCTCCAACGAATAAGCTATATTAGAAAGTAACCTACCACCTTATATATCAACCTACTTTAAACATTTCGATTCATACTGTATATATGTCCGACTACATTTTTTGCCGCAGTCGGTCTCTCTATTTTTAGATGGGTAAATCCTCCTCCTCCGCCCACAACCTCGACAGTTCCAGCGTCCTCGTTGACAAACGCCTTTACTGTACTTGTTGAAAGAACACTAACAAATAGACCAAATTAAAGGAGTGTAGAGGGACTAAGATATAATAATCGATTGTCACAAGATAGGCCTATTTCATAACATCCGAGAACAAGTAGCCTATTTGCACCCTATTTTTTCGCAAATTACCGTAAACTGGGGTGATTTCGGACTGCGGTCATAACTTCGGACTTTGGCGAAATAAGTAATTAGCCATTGTCATTATATAATGGAAACGCTGTTACCATACAAGTCCGAAGTTTTCCACTTTTCAAGAATACTTCGGACATCATTTAGGTTAAGGATAAGGATATTATGGGGGATAATTTTAGGAGGCTTCCTGGATTACGGCGCACGGCGCATTATCACTACACATCATTTGACCTAGTTAAATCTCTACAATGTGTTTACAGTCATGAGAAATTGTTAAAAACAAACTCGAAAAATGTCCGAAATTACCCCACTTTACGAATTGTGAAAACTCGCGAATTTGGCAACTATCTCAGATGCTGCCACACCGTGGTATGCAATTGTTTTGGTATGGTAAATATATTACCCTTTCAATTTAGCAATATATAATAGATTTCACAATAACAAAATATTGCATAATTACCCTAATGCTTTATATCTATCTATCTATTGCCTGACGCCGTGATCCCCGAAGGGGTGGCCACGAACGAACCGCCCCCATGCACCTCTGTCCCCAGTCAGTCGACGCCCCTCCCCCCAACCAGCACCGCCTTCGTCCATGTAGTTCCTCACTCCATCCTTCCACCTCATATTCGGTCTACCTCTCCCCCTCTGTCCCTCCACCTCGCTCTCGTACACCCTCCTAGTCATTCTCTCGCTTTCCATACGTTCCATATGGCCGAACCATCTCAAGTTGTTCCTTTTCACACTTTCCAGCACATCTACCTCCACACCACACCTCATTCTTACTTCCTCATTAGTCTGTCTATCCCTCCATGTAACTCCGCACGCACTCCTTAAGTAATTCATTTCCACTGCTCTCACTCTTGGTCGGAGTCTCTCAACCAACGTCCATGCTTCTCTTCCGTAAGTCAGTGTCGGGATTACCACACTGTCATGCAAGGATTTCTTCACTTCCATACTGACCACCCTATTTCTTGTTACTGCTTTTAGCGTTCCTACAACCCTCTTCCCCTGTTGTACCCTCTCCCGCACCTCTTCATCCATAGTTTGGCTCGAACGTCCCTTGATTTTGGCCCTGTCACTCTTTCAACTATGGGGGAGGCACTCGCTATAGGCAGTAATGCCTTTTGCCTCCCTCAATCACATACAAAAAAAAAAAAAAAAATCCCATCTTTACTCAACACACTGCCCAGATACTTAAAAGAGTTGACGATCTCCATAGCCTGACTGTTCAGCTTCACCTCACACTCTGTGACTTCACCCCTTTCGAAGACCATAACCTTGCTCTTCCCCGTATTTACCTTCAAATTCCGTTTTTCGCACACTGTTCCAAACTCATTTACCAGACCCTGCAACTCCCATTCATTATCACTCATCAGAACTGTATCATCCGCAAACAGCAGTATAGGTAGCTTCCACTCAATTCCCTCCCTTTTCAGCGATACACCAACATCCACTGCTCTTGATAGTATTTCTTTCATGACTCCATCCATATATACAGTAAGCAACCACGGGGACATCACACACCCCTGTTTCAAACCAACATTCAGGTCAAAGAACTCGCTCTGCTCACTCTCCACACGTACTGCCGCCTTTGCACCCTCATACATGCTCTTCACTGCTTTCAGCAACTTGCCCTCTACTCCGTATATTTTAAGTACTTTCCACAAATCTTCTCTGTCCACTCTGCCTTCTCCAAGTCCATAAAGCTTTATATATGTATATGCAATTAGAAGCCTATACTTACCTATTAAACGTTATTCATCGATTGTAATCTTGCTAGATGTAGCGAAATAGCGGTTGTGGCAGCCTTCTTAACGCTTCCACTAAATGCTGCTTTTAAATGTTTTATGAATAACTTTTAAGGATTTTCATTTAGTTAAAATTACTTTTAGGGAAATTTTTAAATTATTTTATAAATACCGGCCCTGTCACCCAATAGTCCAATAATCTGGAATATGCTAAAGGGTCAATTTGATATCCAAAATTAACCAAGCCAAATTAGTACCGGGTATGACACTTGTAACTAGTGTACTTTTCTTAACTTCAAGAGTTTGGACTCTCAGGTCTACCAATTTGTGACTAATGTCCAGTAAAGCCCCAGTAACAAGGGCACACCCTAGCCGTCAATCAAGGGAGTGCATGGCATTGATGGCATTAAAAACTGCATTATCATCCATCATTCCATAATTATGCATCTTTAAAGCATTTAAACCAATGTTTACAGTTTACACACACACACACACACACATACCGGTACGGTATATGTATACAGTGTATAATCTGTGTATGCATAATTTTAAAGATCAAGTGGTCCACACGAGGTGCGGTTTCTGTCTTATGTCCTAATGGCGGTGTAACTGGCAGCCTTGTTCAGGGCTGACCCGCTTGTCAGGTTTTTAGTTTTTGAGATCAGATCAAACTATTTCATCCCATATCTTTTTATGTATATATACTGTATACCAGTACCGGTATATATTTGTATAGTACAGTACTCTATATTATTTTCTATATACCGGTAAGCCATTTTGAGATATTATTCAGCATAGAACTGCATTCCCCTGTTAGCTGGATTACAGGATGTGTATTGTACTGGTATCGGTTTATGCAATATATTTGAAAGAAATTTTCACTTTTAACCCTCAAAGAGCGGATGACGACTTAAGTAACATTAGAGAACCTAGGCCCAAAGAGCGGCTGACAACTTAAGTAGCAAGGGATGTTGCGCACATTATCGGCATTATGATAGAGTCCATGGGGTGGCAGGACCACAGGCGGGCTCTAACCGTTCAGCGTGGACCTAGTCCCGCCACTGATATCACCACAACATGTGTACATATCCCTCGTCTCGCTATATAGGGTGCTGTATTACTGTCTGTCAGATGTTGAATAGGGTGGGTAAGTGTAGGAACATGTTTGTATATTTCACTCGATATGAAGAAATGAGGCTTAGATATTGCTTTTATCAATTATTGATCAAAACATACTTGGTGCCGAGACATCACTTATTAGCGCGATGGTACAGTACATGTATACGTACCGTAATATTGAATTATTTTTCTTTTCTCATTTCAATAAAATATATTATTAACAATCATAGCCAAATCCTTATATAGCTTTTATGTTCAAGTTTATGAGAAAAACCATGGTAAGTTATATTTTCACATTTTTCAGAATGTATGGATATCAAGGCCAGATGCGCCAATGGTTGTTAGGATGCATCCTTCACTTTTGACCTGACTTGTACTAATGTATCAGCTTCAGGATCCAGCATATGAAGGACTTGGAATGCACACAAGAAGAAAATGGTTAGTTTAATTATTAAAAGTTTATTAGATTGAAATTTCATATCGTTTTAAAAGCTAGTTTGTCTTTTATTTGAATATGCCTTGGTTATTTGATGGTTGCTCTCAATGTTGTTTGATCCCCTACATCATTCCAAACCATGATATCTCCCCTCAGGACTTCAGTCTTAGTCTCCTCGGCCTTACTTCCATTCTGTAAGCGTTCTTCACTTAATTACCGGTCTCCTCATTCATTTTCTTCTCATGGCCAAAACATCACTGATACACTTTATACCAAGTCACTGTTTTAACTCTGCTCATGTTGTGCTCTCATTGTCATAATACTCATCTATGCAACCATACTCCTATCAGTGAGCCACAAGTTCATAGGAATTTCTATCTTTACCTGACCAAAACTAAATGCTGTTGTGGGCATAAATTCTAGATAGATGGAAATAAATGGCAAATTAACTCCTTATGGTTGAACAGAATGTATCTGGCCCATTGAGGTAGTTGTGCTGTTAAGATGAACAGAACATAACTGGCTAGCTTTTTGTCCCCATCAATTTCTGACGGCTCCACATGACGCACAAGCAGCCCCTCTCATTTTATCCTCTCCTCCACTCCTGTAGTGACTGTAATGCTCATACAGTATGTACCCTTTATGTAGCACACTACCTCAACTCCTGGTCTCTCTCATACTTGACATTGTAAAGTACGTATGACAGTACCGGTACCATATTTTATGTTGTGGGATTGCCCTGTCATCAAAATATGTTACAGTGATTCTAAATTGTCTTATCAATTTACACCAGGTGCAATTCCAAAATGGTCCATAACTCTATATTGTGGTAGTGGGCATGTTAAACTATAACAAGAAAATGTTGGGAACGACTGGTCCCCACCTGACAGAACATTCATAAAATGTACCGGTACCTTACTTATACAGTACCGGTACAACTCCAATATTTAACACTGAAACTCTTCCAGTTCCTCATTATTCTTTATGAAATGTCATATCAAATATAAATTGTACTGTATAGTCTTTTTCAGTATTAAGAGCTGAATATATTAAGTAATTGACATACTGGTACTTGATAATTGCAAAAAGGAAATCAGAGGTTAGCTGTTGGTATGAACCTTGCTCCAGGGCTTTTTCAGTGTACTAAGTACTTTACATCCTGCTATGCTCATTTCAGGACATTCAAGTTTATGTGTATTTTCCTTATTAACTGCCCATGTCTTCAAACCTCTCACACATGCAGGATACAACTTTTGTCAACATGTCGGAAGATGCCGGTACCCTTTGTTTTCATTAGTGGTAACTACTTCCATAATTTATTCCACCCAAAAGAATTAGCCTCTGTATCACCCACAGCACTGAGTATGTGTCTCAGGTACAGTATACTGTATATCAACACATTCTAGAGATATCTCTCAAAGTTGATTCAGCTCAGCCTTGTGATTTCCGCAATATAAACATAATAAATCAGCGACATTACTATGCCTACCTCTCACACTACATACATACACATACATAACATTTTAAGACTGAGTGCTCCACACATACATGCAGTTTCAGTCTCTTGTCCTAATGGCGGCGTTCCAGGCAACCCTTTTAAGGGCTGCTTCACTTGTCAAGTTTTTGGATTCGAGATCGGCACGTATAGTCCGATCCCAGGTCTTCCTCGGTCCACCCCTTGGTGCCGCTCCCTCGACAATCACAGACCTGCATCTTTTCACCCAATTTTGTTCATCCATTCTCTCCACATGTCCATACCATCCCAGTCTACTTGTACGTATCTCCTCGCTAATACTCTTTATACCTAAACGTCTCCTCAGCTCATCATTTGTTATTCTATCCTGCAGCCTGGCCCCACACATCCATCTCACCATATCTCATTACGTTCCATTCTGTTGACATCCTCTACTTTAACGGCCCATGTTTCTGAGGCATACGTCATTGCACTTCTAACACATGAGGCATACACCTTTCCCTGCAGGGGGAGAGGCATTCTTTTCATGGTCAGAATTGGCAGCAGTTCTCTGAACTTCCCCCAGCCACATCTAATTCTAGTGACAGTGGCAGCCTCGGCCCCACCACCGGCAGAGATGGTATCTCCTAGGTAACAAAACTTGTCCACCAGCTCCAATGACTCATTTCCAAAATTCACAGCCACAGGATCATTACTTAACACAAGCTCGCCTTTGCACACTACGCACTCAAATTTATCAATTTCTGACTTATCCTTCGGCAGGGGTCCTTTTATTCTACTACAGCGCATACTCCCACGGTGCACCCAACATCGACAGATGCTACATCGAATTGAGTTGGCGCCCACACCCTTTCCACACACTGCACATGGGTATGCACCGCTATTTTCCACATTGCCTCGTCTCAATCTACAATGCATAACCTTGGTTTTGTTAATATTGACTCTTGAACCCTTGCTCGCCATACCCTCTCTCCATCTTCTGAATTTGGCCTCAGCATCTTGCACATTGTCAGCTATTAGGACAAAATTGTCTGCATAAAACAGCTCCAACGGGAGTCCGGATCTAAAAACTCTAGACAGTGCCTTCAGGACCATAATAAAGAGGAGGGGCTTAACACTGAACCCTGATGAACTACAACACGGACTGTGAACTCCTCACTCAGTACAACCTTTCACCCTCTCCGCAGTTCGCGAATCCTCATACATTTTCATTATCACACGCACCAGCCACTCTTCCACACCAAGTTTCCTCATAGCCCACTGCACAACATCTCTAGGCACCCTGTCAAAGGCCTTCTCCAGGTCTACAAACACAAAGTAAAGATCCCTGCCTTTTAGTAAGTATCTTTCCTGTATCTGCCTGACTATGAAGATAGCATCGGTTGTACCACATCCTGGCATAAAACCAAACTGCATATCAATGGAGATGCTTTGCCTGATCAAACCCTCAAAGACTCTCTCACAGACCTTCATGATTTGGTCAAGCATTTTCAGGCCCCTATAATTACCTCTATCTAGCGCATCCCCTTTTCCTTTGTATATATTTACTATTACACTTTAGTGCCATTCCTCTGGGATTTTCTCATCTTTAATAATGGTGTTTATCAACTCAGTGACTAAACTGACACCAGTCTCCCCTGAGGCTTTTATCATCTCAGCGACAATGTCAGCACCCAGGAGATTTACCGTCCTTCATTTTCTTGATTGCGTCGCTCACTACAGCTGGTGCTATCAAAGGAGGGGGTCTAGATATTGGTTCTTTGATACTATGCTGTTCCTTATCCAATTCAAACTTTACATTTAGCAATCGTTCAGTGTGCCTTCCATGCTTCTCTGATTTCATTTTCTGCATACATGATCTTCCCATTACCGTTGCTAACCTATAATATCCCTATTGTCATTTTTAACTCGCCTAGCTAGGTTGAAGATCCCATTGGGATTGTCAGTGTTACACACTTGTTCGAGGACCAGGTCCTTAATACCTTTTTTAGCATTGTAAATAACTCTTTTTGGCAGTTTGTTTAGCTGCCTGGTATTCCTCCTTGCTGCCTCCCTTCTTCCATGCTTTGAAGCATCTCCTTTTCTCTTTCACAGCATGCTCTACCTCATCGTTCCACCACCAGGTCTTATTCCTGGGGTGACCCTTTGTTTTCCCACAGACTTTGTCAGTGGCAGCGAGAAGGCTATGCTTAAGGAAATGCCATTGACTATTTACATCACTAGGCCTAGCTTCCTTATTTCTATTCATTTTCTCCAGTTATATCTAATATATCTAATGTATCCAAGCTCCACACAAGCTCAAAATGACTACTTACACTATTTTTACATACAGTGCATGGCCAGACACTACGCTTCCTTTTCAAATGTTATAGAGAAATTATCCCACAATCTTGCAAACAAGATAAATCTAAGTTTTCCCCACAGGTCTCTGGATTTGAGGAATCCTAGCTGACATCTAGCTTAGCCTATCCTAACTAGGCTATGATATGTTGAATTTTCTTAAGGCTTAGCCTACCTACAAATATGCTGTAGGCTACATACATTTAGATTATACAAGTAAAAACATGGAGAATTGGAGATAACATTTAACTAGGCTAGGCCTTTAATGAAAGTTAAAGTAGGCTAGTTTGTTGATAGGCCTAAAGCCTAATGCCTATTGCAATTATTATATTAAGATAATTTATTGCTAAGCTGAATAAGTCTGATGTTATATAGCCTAGAATGGAATCAATTAATGGTCACAGCAATGCAAGTGATGATAGGCCTAGCCTAGCTGCTAGCAATTTAGAAAACTAGCCTGTAATGCAATAGGAACTTAACCACGAATGCTCCACATATTAATGAATAATACCATTACCTGATAAAGTCGTTTTGAAGAATATCACTGTAGTTACTGCAGAACTAAAGCCTGGCAAAGACAAACTGGTAGACAAATCTCGCTGCTGTGTCAATGTTATGATGTGATCAGCTGGTCACCTGGGTGTCTGCTGCTTCCTGGAGGTGCCACATAAGAACATAAGAACATAATAAAATGGGAGTCTGCAGAAAGCCGATTGGCCTAAGCAAGGCAGATCCCTGTCCCACACAACCCCAATTACAAAGCCCAATTATAGGCTCAACACTCTAATACCCTGAGGATCATCTTACCAAAACGGTTAGAGATTAACGCAGGATTACGGGGGTCTGCAGAGCGCTGATTGGCCCAACCCTGCTGATCCCCCTTCACACCCAACCCTTCTCGTCCATATGCTTATCCAATTTTATCTTAATGCTCCCTATCGTTTTTAATCCCACTTTAGCACTTGGTAGTCCATTCCACCCATCTACAACTCTGTTACCAAACCAATATTTGCCTATATCTAATTTGAAACCATTGGTACGAGTTCTTTCGCTATCACTGAGCTTTAGTACATTTGTCATGTCCCCTTTGTTAATCCCACTAACCCACTTGAACACCTCTATCATATCCCCTCTAACTCTGCGTCTCTCTAACGAATGTAAGCCTAATTTCTTCAACCTTTCTTTATACGGAAGATTTCTAATATTATGGATCATTTTTTGTCATTCTACGTTGTACTCTCTCCAATGAATCTATGTCCATTCTGTAATAAGGACACCAAAATTGAACAGCATAATCCATATGGGGTCTCACTAATGACAAGTAAAGTTTTAAGATAACATCAGCAGTTCTGTTACTCACACTCCTTGAGATGAACCCGAGAATCCTGTTTGCCTTGTTTCAAACGCTTATACACTGTTGTCTAGGCTTCAAATCATTGCTAACAAACACACCTAGATCTTTCTCACAATTCGAGTTTTCTAATTCCACATTAGCTAGTTTATATTTAACATTTGTATGCATCTTCCCTATCTTTAATACCTTGCATTTGTCAATGTTAAACTTCATCTGCCAATTTACTGACCATTCGTGTAAGGTAGTAAGGTATCTAGATCCCTTTGGAGGCACTCTATATCTCTATCTGAATCAATTGTTCTCCCCATTTTGGTATCGTCTGCAAATTTACTTATCCTACTAGTTATACCTAAATCAAGGTCATTTATGTATATAACAAACAACAGAGGACCTAATACAGATCCCTGGGGGACACCACTTTTGACTGCTCCCCATTCTGACTTCGTACCATTTATGCTGACTCTCTGCTTCCTACCAATTAGCCATGACCTAATCCATCCCAACAACACCCCACCTATTCCATGCGCCTCAACCTTTTTCATCAATCTCTCATGGGGGACTCTGTCGAAAGCTTTACTGAAATCTAAATATATTATATCATATGACTTGTCATTATCTACTGCTTCATATACCTCTGAGAAAAAACTAAGCAAATTAGTAAGGCAAGAACGTCCCTGAGTGAATCCATGCTGAGAAGAATTTATTAAATTAAATGTATCTAAGTGGTTTCTAATTTTACTAGCAATAATTGACTAGTAGCTTTCCTAAGATTGATGTAAGACTAATGGGACGGTAATTGGATGCTATTGATTTGTCACCTTTTTTGAAGATCGGAACTACGTTTGCAAGCTTCCAAGCTTCTGGAACTATACCTGTCTCCAATGACTTGTTAAATAACAATGTTAATGGATAACTTAACTCATCCCTACATTATTTTAATACTCTAGCTTATACCTCATCAGGACCAGGCGATTTATGAGGTTTCAGTCTGTCAATTTCCTTAACCACATCATTTCTACTTATAGTAACCGTACTTAACCTATTTTCTATACTATCGCTATATACCTTACGGACTTCTGGAAACTGTGCCAAATTTTCATTAGTGAAAACGGAAAGAAATTGACTATTTAATGCACTGCACATTTCTAAATCATGTTCTGTCATTTCTCCTATCGAAGTTTTAAGGGGACCAATTTACATCTCTAACCTTGGATTTATTTAGTTGGTAAAAAGCTTTAGGATTATTTTTTGAGTCATTGGCAACCTTAATTTCATAATTTCTTTTTTCTTTCCTAATATCCTTTTTTACCTGTCTTGATAGATTCTGATAGTAAGCAAGTAGGTGAATTTCGCCTTTTCTAATTTTTCTATATATTCCTCTCTTTTAGAACAAATGTGATTTTTAAACATTAACCCTTAATTAGCGGCGAGCAACATAAGTCGAGTTAAATAAGCTTTTGTGGCGGCGCTCGACATAACTCGAGTGGCAATTTCACACGTAATGTGCTGAGAGAGAGAGACAAGTGGTGGCAGGAGACTAGCGAGCGTATCACTGCTCCAGACCACCGCGGCGAACCTACTGACACAAATCTCAGCTCCCTCCTCCCTCTCTCACTCGCTACATACTCAATTATGTACCGAAAGTACCGAATTACCTGCTTTTTGCACTCGCGTTGCACGTTTATTGCAAGAAAACTATCCATCATACAAGGATCGTTATGGTGTCATTCGAAAGCTCTGTTTATGCCCTTTCAGGGATAGGTACTTGTTTTACGTTCTGGGTCTTATTTAGGCATGAAAATGATCACGTAAACAGCCCTATTTTGGCTAAAAACACCCCCGCTGGGCGGTACACATAAATAAACCGCATAGGCCGCTCGTAAGGTGTTAAATCGGTTGTATCCATTAACTTTACTCTTCAGGATGGATATCAACTGCATTATTTCATTACCAAAGACGTTTTCAAGTAATCAGTTGTTCCAAATTAGTAATGGATGTTTTTTTTTAGTTGTACCGCTCCTCCAGACAAGAGGTATCTGGCAACTATGCCAGATCCTTGCCACACGTCACTTGCTTTGGCCTCGAACACATTTCTTCAAATTTAATAACCAGCAGTTAATCAAATGCCTATTTTTGTGTCGATATGTATTTAGTATATACATTTAGTACTTTACTCAAAACCGTTTTTAATATAATGCAGCTATTATAGGTAAAAAAATGATGAGCAAGGGTAATCTTGTAAGGGTAAACTTATGTATATAAGTTTACCCTTTGAAACTCGAGAGAAAGGGTAAGTTTCTCCACAAGGGTAAATATTCATCCAAATATCACCTTGAGACATAAGTTTACCCTTAGCTCTATAAATTTACCCTTTTTCTACCCCACATTTTTAACAGTGTACTGAATGGGTTAAGATAGTGGGGAGGGCTATGAAGCTCAAGATAAGTGTGGGTTAAAACACTAACGAGGCTCCCTACTGGCATAAGCATACGAAAACCCAAGCCAACCTTTGCCTCGGTTTTGTGGGGTTTTTCTTACTTTTGGGTCCAATTGGTCATTCAATTATTACCCTTCGTTATGTTTGGGTAGTTTTGGGTATGATATCGTTAACCCGGCAAGCGCGATAGGCCTCACGGAAGGCTTCCTATAGGGAACGCGATAGGCCTCACGGAAGCAAGACCATAACAAAAGCCTTCCAAAAAAAAAAAAGGGCCTATCAAAACAAAGGAATTTGTCTCTAGGTGAGATAATTCCCCTCCAGTACTCAATCATTTAAATCTCACCCACCCCCCCTCCCCTCCTTCCCCACCTTATTCCCCCCTCCCTCCCCTCCTCAATTATCACCTATTTTTCCTCTTATTATCATCATTTATCGGTTATTTTTCCCTCCCGCGATAATGTAGCACAAGTGGGTTGCAGAAAAGATCGTTATGTAACACCCAGACACCGGCCCACACCGCCCCGCTCGTCTCAGTTACCTCACAGACAGCGAGAGAGGAGGGTTGCCTGTGGCTCTCTCTCGCCTGAGATTATGACCGGGTGGCCAATATCTTAGTTTTTCACCACCCAAATGCTTTTCCAACTTATTTTAGCACTCTTGAAGGTTCATATATACATCATATATGTAAAATAAAAGCATACCGAAAACAAATAATGCTCTATATTGTAAATATAACGAATTCTGTCAGAATCCAAGGCTAGAAATACACAAATAACTACCCTAGCCCCTAGGTCTATATCGCGCTTGTCAGGTTAAAGACGTCTTTCGCCGCACTACTAGAAACAATTTATTAGGGAAAATAGGGACCTATAAACTCGCCATATTTTTCTCATTATAGTCCGCATGGAAGAATTTAGTTATCAACACTTTAAAACAAAAAAACGATGACACCGAAAAATATCACCAAAATAATAAGTCCCGACCGACCGGTAAGCGCGATTCACCCAATAAATGGCATGAGCGTTTCTCACAAAAAATGAAATACCGGCAACCTGTTTTTGCCTCCTTACAGATCTACATATATGATGACAATAAATCAAGGGGGATACATTGGATACACGATCGGTTGAGGGGGGGCAAATCGTGTATCCAATTTACCCCACAATTTCCCTTACCTACTGTAAAAGCGCGATTCACCCAATAAATGGCGCCATTTGACGCCGTATCTTCAGATTAATGAATAATGGGTAAGTTAATGCAAATCCTCCACTCAAATCTTGAAAAACAACAATAAAACACTATATCCCTTGAACAAAATATACAGAACACTAGGTAAATGAGGCGGCTCTAGCTGGCTTGAATGTTACCGTATTTTATATAGTGCACATATAATGTATCTCCGGAGGTTGAAACACATTTTAATATAATATTTGCAACATCCTTATTCTATAATAGCCTTCAAATATTGAGAAATAATTAGTGGTAGTTTCGGTAATAAGTACCGCATTTCGTAAGTACAAAACTTGGCTTGGGTTGCCATATTGATGTATGTACCTTTAAAGCCTTGGATTATTAATATTTTATTTCTTTATTTTACCTCTATACACTCGGTTGGCCATCATAACCTATCATTTTCCCTAAGCTTCAAAGCCCTCCTCACTTTTTTCTTTTTTTTCTTAGGGTATTATTGCATTAGAGGCGCTTACCATAATATTATTTTAACAATTATATTGAAACACCACTATTTTTAGCTTGTGAAAACAAATATTATCTCAAACTTGCTAAAGTGTCCTTTATTTTTACCAATTAGTTTCATTACCTTACGAAATCAATTATCATTTATCCTTTTCTACAACATTTGTATAGCATCAAAATTATGAGTATCAATTTTAGCCTATCACTTATAATCATGATACTACGAAATCTTTGTAGAAAAGATAAATGATAATTGATTTTGTAAGATAATGAAATCAATCGGTAAAAGTAAAGGACACTTTAGCACGTTTGAGATTTTTTTTTTTTCAGAAGCTAAACATGTGGTGTTTCATTATTTTTAGAACAATATTATGGATGTCAATCAAAGGCACACCCAACACATAACTGTAATACAGTCTCGCACATTATCACTCACACTTACAAATCCAGGAATCAGCCTGTCAGGTAATATTAAGGTATTATTGGGGCTGTCACTCATACTCTAAACAGTAATATTTAGACTGCGTGTTATCCTCCCCGTAGCTCTTTCACTCCTCATTCAAACTCACGGGACCAAATGAGAACTGTCTGTCACCATCAGTTTTCGGAAGGCTCGGGGATTCGCCCCGTTAGTTCGAAATCCCAGGCTTATAAATGAAGTGGTGGATCTTGAAACGGTTTTCAGGTTTCGCATACGTCAATATATAACGATTATTATGATACATTTGTTCAGTGTCGTGGTGTACAATCGTGGTCATTAATGTTATCTATACATTTTTGAAGTTATCTCTGCTTGTAATGAATCTCCAATATTGTTTCACCTGGTATTTGAATCTCGGAGATTCTGTAAAACATTGTGAAGGTTCAGAACAAAGATAATACATATAAGAGAGGAATGTGGTGCGTCACGTGATCACATTGTTCCGCGCGCATCCTAGGGATCTGGTCTGGTGGCTCTGGGGTTGTTTAGCCTGGATATCTAGCTACTCTGCGCGCCTGGCTTGTCTGCAGTGTTAGTATTTACTTACTTGTTTGTTTACTTGTTAAGGTAACTTCTCCATAATAAGGGCACGTTAGAGTAATGCAGAAACTTTAAAAGTGAACTAATATGGCTAAAAACACTTGTGAAGTATATAGACAAAATATAAGCAAGATGAAAAGAGGTATTAGCGAAGCCGTTTGGTAGAAGAATTGAGTATTTCTTGATACAAGTATCAAAATTGTCACACGCAATAAAACAAACGATACAATCAAAATTAGAAATGGAACCATCATAGGTTTAGACTTTTTTGGCTTTGGCAGCCCATTTTCAATTAATTTCCATTCGAGTTCTGAAACTGAAATTTGCCCCAAACTATATACCATGGTAAAGATGTCAAACTAATCTCAAATGACTCGTCTGGGCAAGGGAAACCCCATATATTCAGAGTATGTTTGGCTAATGTTGACCGTTTGACTTTTACTGGTCCCTGTAGTTTATCATCATGCTACACATTGGTAATACATTTTTGTTTTCTATGTGCGGGAGGGAGGCAAAAGGCAGAACTGCCTATAGCGAGTGCCTCCCCCATAGTTGAAAGAGTGACAGGGCCAAAATCAAGGGACGTTCGAGCCAAAATGCCTGGACACACGGAGTTTGAAGCAATTTAAGTCAAAGGAAGAGGGAAAGACTGATTCTGGGAGAGAGTTTCAGAGCTCAGCTGTTGAATAGAAGAAAGTCTGAGAGTAACGTTTCACTCTTGGGTTGGAGAGTTGCACAGAGTAGGGGTGGGATTGTGTTGCAAGACGGGTACCACATGCCCTACGTAAAGGAGGTGGTATACACTGGGAGAGCTCTGAGGAACACTGATTATTATAGTAGCGATAGAATAGCGAGAGAGATGCAACATTGCGGCGAAGAGAGAGAGTTGGTGAGTGGACGGGAGTTAATGATACGAAAGGCCTTCCTTTCAATTTTGTCTAGGAGAGCGGTGTGAGAGGAACCTCCCCACACATGTGAACAATACTCAATACAAGGACGCACTATGCCCCTGTACAGAGCAAGAAGCTGTGCAAGGGTAAAGAACCCCCTAAGGCAGTTGAGCACACCCAGCTTCTGGGAGGCTGCCTTTGCAAGACTGGTAATATGGTCCTTCCAACTGAGAGCAGAAGAAGAAGAGACACCAAGAATATTGAGAGAAGATGAAGGATTGATTTTTGTATTGTTGAAGAATAAGGGATAGTCCGCAGGGAGTTCCTGACGGGTAGATAGATGGAGAAATTGGGTTTTGGAAGCATTAAAAGTAACAACGTTTTCTCTGCCCCAATTGGAGATAGTAGTTAGATCAGAATTTAAGTGTTCTATGGCTTCATTCCGTTTGTCGTTGAGGAATTGCTGGCTTGGGCGTTCTGAAAAACTAATGGAGTAGTGTAAGGTTGAGTCGTCTGCGTATGAATGGATGGGAATTGAGGTACAGTTGAGAAGATCATTTATAAAAATTAGAAAGAGAATCGGAGATAGGACAGAGCCCTGAGGAACACCGGAGTTTATAGGGTTAGGAAGTGAGCGATGGCCGTCCACATTCGCAGCTATGGAACAGCCGGAGAGGAAATTAGAGACAAAGGCACAGATGGAGGGATAAAAACCGAAGGAGGGTAGTTGAGAAATTAAAGATTTGTGCCAGACTCTATCGAAGGCTTTCGATATGTCTAGTGCAATAGAAAAAGTCTCACCGAAGTCCCGAAAGGAGGATGACCAAGAGTTAGTAAGATATGAAAGAAGATCACCAGTAGAGCGACCCTTAACCCTTAACTGTCGGCGCACAACATAAGTCGAGTTAAATAAAGCTGGACTATGTGGCGGCGCTCGACATAGGTCGTGTGGCAATTTCAGCACGTAATGTTGCTGAGAGAGAGAGACAAGTGGTGGCAGGAGAGTAGCGAGCGTATGACTGCTCCAGACCACCGCGGCGAACCTACTGACACGAATCCCACCTCCTCCCTCCCTCTCTCACTCGCTATATACGGAATTTGTATGGGGAAAGTGCCTAATTACATGCTTTTCGAACTCGCGTTGCACGGTTGTTGCAAGAAAACTAGCCATCATAAAAGGATCGTTATGGTGTCATTCGAAAGCTCTGTTTATGCCCTTTCAGTGATAGATACTTGTTTTACGTTCTGGGTCTTATTTAGGCATGAAAATGATCACGTAAACAGCCCTATTTTGGCTAAAAACACCCCGCTGGGCGGTACATATAAATAAACCGCCTAGGCCGCTAATAAGGTGGGAAGCCATACTGGCGATCTGAGAGCAGATTATGAGAAGAGAAATGCTTAAGAAATTTGGAAGCAAGAATAGTTTCAAAAACTTTAGAAATACAAGAGATGAGAGCAATTGGACGATAGTTGGAGGGTTGAGAGCAGTCACCCTTCTTTGGGACAGGTTGAATGAGAGAAAACTTCCAGCATGAAGGGAAGACGTTAGAGGATAGACAGAGACGAAAGAGTTTGCCTAGGCAGGGATTCAGCACGGAAGCACAGTTTTTGAGTACAACAGGAGGAACACCGTCCGGACCGTACGCCTTCTTAGTATTAAGCCCAGTGCATCTTTACATCTTTAGAAGAGATTAGGATATTAGGCATAAGTAAGAGAGAGGAGGGTGGAAAGGGAGGAATAGCACCGGAATCATCCAAGGTGGAGTTTCTAGCAAAAGTTTGAGCGAAGAGTTTAGCTTTGTCAGAGCAAGAAGTGATGGTTGTGCCATCAGAGTGGGAAAGGGGAGGGAAAGACGGGGAAGATAAATTGTTGGAGAGGTTTTTGGCTAGATGCCAGAAAGCTTGGGAAGAGCTAGAGTTGGATAGTTCAGTGCATTTATTATTGATGAAAAAGTGCTTGGCAAGTCGAAGAACAGATTTGGCTTGATTCCGGGCAGAAACATAGGAAGAATGAGAGTCTTGAGTTTTAAGGCGTCGGTACCGTTTGAATGCTTCCTCCTTATTGCGGACAGCAGTAGAATAGGCGTGAGTAAACCAATATTTGTTAGCATTAGTCTGAGAGAAAGAGAATGGAATGTATGCTTCCATGCCCGATAGGATTACCTCGGTAATGCGTTCAGCGGCCACGGAAGCAGAAATCATTCCATGGGAAATAAAAAAAGTACTGCCGGAGAGCATTCCAGTCGGCAGCGCCAAAGTGCCACAAGCGCCGCCGGCTAGGAGGATCGGGTAGCCATACTGGAGAGATAGGACAGGTGACAGAGATAAGTTTATGGTTGGAGGAGCCCAAAGGAGAGAAAAGGTCGACAGTATAAGAAGAAGGGTTAGAAGTGAGAAACAAGTCAAGAATGTTGGTCCGATCTCCGAGGCGATCCAGGATACGGGTGGGTTGCTGAACTAACTGCTCTAGGTCATTTAGGATAGAAAAGACGTAGGCTTGTTCACCAGGTGGGTCAGTAGTGTGAGAGGAAAGCCATTGGCAGTGGTGAAAGTTGAAATCTCCTAAGATGAAGATTTCTGAGACAGGAGAAATGGATAGAATGTGTTCCACTGTAGAGTTTAGATAGTCAAAGAATTTGGGAAAGTTGGTAGAGTTAGGGTAAAGATAAACAGCACAGACATATTTAGAAAGAGAATGACAGGAAAGTTTGAGCCATAAAGTTGAGAATTCAGAGGAGTCTAAATCGGGAACACGAGAGCAAGTGAGTTTGTTGTGCACATATGCACAACATCCGCCTTTGGCTTTGAAACTAGGATAGAGAAAGTAGGAGGATACAGAGAAGGGGCTGCTGGATGTTGCTACAGACACCTGTAGTTTCGGTGAGGAAAAGAAGATCAGGTTAGTAGGAGGAGAGATGGTGTTCAACAGAGTGAAAATTAGAGGAAAGTCCGCGAATGTTGCAGAAATTAATAAAAAGAGTAACAGGCCGATGTCCAGGTAATTTTGTGGGGTCGTCAGGGGATGGTCGGGCGGGTGAGGGGGAATTTATGGTCCCCCCCCCTGAGGACTCCGAGGCTGGGCTAAAATTCATCATTTTGATTCAATTTTGGTGTGGAGGAATGAAGTGTGGTGTGCATGTTTAGTGTAGTGAAGTGGATAGGAGGAGGTGTTTGTGAGAGCTAGCTGGATTGCTCTCAGTGTAAATGAGGCTCAAAGAAAATCAGTAAGAGAGGCCAAGCAAATGAAACAGGAGTTCCAGCGACTCTTTTTCACATGCCTATAACCTCACCTGGGTCTAGCCCTGATCGATTGGTGCCTACAATCTCCCCACTGTGTTGCCAATTGCCACTAATTTGTTGAACTACAGGGACCCGTACAAGTCAAATGGTAATTTTTTTCCAAACATTGACTGAATATTGTTTCCTTTGTTCAGATGAGTCATTTGAAACTAGTTTGACATCTCTACCACAGTATACAGTTTGGGGTAAAAATCCGTGTTTCTGTACTCTAATGGAGATTAATTGAAAAGGGGATGCCAAAACCAACATAGGCTAACCCTATGATGGTTCCATATCTAATTGTGATTGTATTGCGTTTTTGATTGCGTGTGACAATGTTTACATTCTTATCAAGAAACCCACAATTCCCGCACATTCTCTCACTTGGCTGTCACACCATAATGTGATGAGAAGATTGAATAAGATACTTATGATATATTATGATGCAACATAGACTACAGTAGATCTCGACTTGACACGAAAATCGAACTTTGTAGTAAGGGACCCTACATCGGAGAACGAATTCCCAAGTTCGAACCTCGAAACCGCAAAAATCTCACATCTCTGCGGGTTCAAGGTTCGAACTTGGGGGTTCATTTTCCGATTTTGGGTCCCACATTTACAATCTGTTGTTTGATTTTCTATCAACATCTCTCTATATCTAGGTTCATAGGTTGTCTAAGTTTCTACTCTGTTATTCATAGATAGTTAAACTAGGACTTCAGAGGCTATCAACCCTTGATGATTATAAAGCCAGTATACTGTAAGTCGAGAATAGCATCATGACTGGAGCCCCTTTTGTGAACCTCAGTCCTTTGTTTTAGTCAATTTATTCTCACTATTTCTGAACTATGTACCGCATGAATATTCTTTCCTCTCACTTAAACATTAGGCTACCATAGTGCGGTGGGAATATGAACATGATTAGATTAATATCCAGTATTCGAGAATAGATATTAAGTCGTAGGCGTGTGCATAAACCTTTAACCGTCTTGGTGGTGTAATAGTTAAGGTGTCTAAAAATCTGTGTGATAACCCGGGTTCGAATCCTGGTGGATCACATAATTATAGGCTTTCATTAATTTCATTGGAGGTGTTTGGTGTTGTGGTGAAACGCTCTCTCTCTCTCTCTCTCTCTCTCTCTCTCTCTCTCTCTCTCTCTCTCTCTCTCTCATTTTTGTCGTTACTATTTTCATTTTTCTTTTAGTATTTGTACTATTTTATGTTTGTAGTATTTTAGATTTCAATCAGTGACAGTTCAGTTCAATCAGTGACAGGAAAAGGTTGTGTTAATCTGAGCTCCTGCCCGGACCACTTACCAGTGACCTTTAGTGATCATTCACAACTACCTGTGTTTGGGGGCAGTGCACTCGTGTTATATAAAAGTGTTATAGTTCAGTTTTTAGCTGTTAGTTTACTTGTTTTTGTTTTTCTGTACTTAGTTTCTTGCTCCTCGCTAAGCTTATTGGGATCATGGCAGGTATGGAGTGCGAGTCTCTAACTGATCTTCATCATATTATTCTCCAGGTAAGGGAAGAGATGGTTGTGGTGAAGGAAGAGGTCTTGGCTCTAAGGGAGGTTAATGTTAGACTTCAGAGGGAAGTGGAAGACGAAAATCTAGCTTTCAAGCTTAGCCAAGAGGAAATTAAGTCGAGTAAGGGGAAAAGGGAGGAAGTTGATGAAAAATTGTATTCATGGCAGGTTGTTAAAAATACGGGTGGGAAAGTCACACTCAAGAAGCAGGATAGTAGAATAGGTATGAGTGTGACAAATACATTTTCTCCTTTGCGAGACGAATGTGAGGGAGAAGATAGTCAGGATAAGGGAGGGTTATAGTCTACTGTAGTTGCCAAAATGTGGATCCTGCAATGATTACTACTTCAAACTTTTTTCACATAAATATGTTCCTTATGGTTAGAAGACCCAAATTAACTTGGTTGCTACTTTTGCAACGTTGAGCATTTCCCAGGATTCAAGATGGCGGCCGCCGCCATCTCGCCATATTGAATCTTCAACTTTTTTGCTCAGTGACCTAAGGAGTCGTGTAATATCACTTTTTAGGGGTTTTAGAGGGCAGGGAGTCCATTTCTGGAATTACATTTTGTATATGGGGTCAAAGTTAAGGTCAAATCAAAGGTCAAAGGTAAAATTTGATCATAAATCAGAAAAAATCAACTCCCTTGACGAGTATATGTTCTTTATATTTTTGTTGTTTAGTGGTTTACATCTGTTTTAGTAATTTCAGAGTACGGTGAGTCGGTGTGATCAGCATTAGTTCTGTGGTACCCCAGGCCGTCACAATCGTCATGGCTGCTGGAGAAGGAAAGCGCCTCTTCAGTCCGTGTAATGCCAAGGGAGCGTTACAGACACTCAAGACCGTGGCCATGCAGAAGGTTGTTGCTACAAGCAAAGTAAAAAGTGATGAACTATACACAACTCTTGTCAGGAAGTGATATTCTAGCTCACAAATCATGTTACTGTAGCTATGTATCGAAGAGTACAAATAATATAAGAAAGAGAAAGGCGACATGGACTGATATTGGTATTTCAAAAATGTTTTTGAAATCCTAATGTACCGGTAGTGACTTTGTTTCAAGCAAGACTGTCTCTTGTGTGGGAAATAGTGTAAGCCAAAAGACTGTAACAACCCACACAGGTGAGTGCAGGTCAAACAATGTACAACTGTAGATAGGGGTGGTGATATCACATTCCAACAACAATTGGAAAACCTCAGTGATGAGAGACAGGACCAGTGGGCTAACAAGATAACGTCAAGACTCAATGGGGTCATTGATCTGCATGCTGCTGATGCACAGTACAATGTCCCCTGTTACAACAGGTTCCGTTTTGCTCCTTCATTATGGCGCCTGTGGAGGAGGCACTGAGGTCCGTTGTCTGGACGACGTTGGAGCTGTACTCCATATACTTTGCTGCCTCAGACACTGTGTCAAGAAGACAGTTCGTGTCCACCATCATAGCCTACTTCGGCGATGAACTGCTCATGGTCCACATCGAGGGCTGCGACAGTGTAGTTGGATTTAAAATCAGCCTCGGCAGTTAATTAAAATTGTCAAGATAAGGAAGAGCATGCGCAACGACGACGAGCTGGTGAAGCTGGTGAGGAAAATCCGGAGTGAGGTCATGGCAACACCTAGGCCTGGGGACTATAACCTCTGTGCCTATACTAATCAAAAGGTGATTTAGAGCACCAGTGCGACTCTTCTTTAACTGGTCTCTGGCCTCGTATCAGAGGGAGCCATCACCAAGCTGTCACTGACCTTGGCCCAGTGCATCCAGCAGCACATTGGCAGTGCAGACATAAAGTAGACCAACGAGCATGGTGTCACAAGCACCTATGAAGAAGTGCTACGCTTACTGAAGTCAGTGGCCAAGTTCGTGTCAGGCAACCATTCAGATTACCACAAGAAACTCGGCTTGAGCACCGAGATCGTCCCTATCTTCAGCTGGGCTGATAAATATGATTTTAACATCGCAAACCCGAATGGGGCGAAAAACAGCCACGCTATGGTCACGGAGTTCACCCATCATCCTGCCGGCATCATCAACACAGGAAACATTTGATGTGATGCAACTCAAGATCGCTCGACTCAAGAAACACAAGGCATCCTATCTGCAACTCACCCATCAGGCTTTACAGTTAGAGCACTACACTGGGCCTTCTAAGCTGAACCCACCTCTGTTTTCGACAAGCTACTGTCTGCTGCAGTTATGTTCAGTCAACAGCGAGACACAGCATGGCTGTCACAAGTCCACGAGGACGACAAGCCGGTTGAGTGGGCGGGCTTCAATGCTCAGCAAGACCGACTGGTGACAGGCTCTACCCAGAAGCCCAAGTCACTGGTGGTGTTGAGACCAATGATAGACTCGCCGCCTGCTCACCCCAACACCGTCCTGACTACACTGGTGTGTTTCGAAAGGACTCTAAATACTTTCGGGATGCAGTACACCCACCTCACAGTGGACCTCCAACTGCATCAGACTGCATGCCTAGTCCAATGGAACAACCCACAGCGCTGGACCAACCTCATACCTCACCCAGGCATGATGCACACTCTCATTAGTTTCCTGGGCTGTCTAGGGAACTAAGAAAGGCGTGGAAATTCTCATGAGTGCAGCATTTGGTGGCATAACCAGCATCATCAACAGGAAGGCCTGAACCAATGTTCTATGGGCATACCGTTTCATCATCGCTGTGTTGCTGCAGAGTTTCTAATCGAGTGGCACCAAGACATACAAGTTGCTGAGCGACTACTTGGAGAGAGCCAGTAAGCACCCAACCGGGAGGCTGTTGGTAGACTACCTCATTAAGTCTACACTGCTGACGCTCATGTTCCTGCGTAGAGAGCGAAACGGTGACTTCCTCCTCCAACATCACTGTCTCAAGGCGATGCAGTCATATTTGTTCGCTGCAAGTCACCACAATTATGCCCGCTATCTGAGGTGGTATGTACGACATTTGGACCACCTTCCCCAGCGTGTTAAGGTGGACCTACTGGCAGGGACGCACATCTGTCGACACTGATGGTGGGACTGCAGTGCCAGCAGATCAGTTCGGCGAGCAGACTTATATAAAGCATGGGAAGGGTACTGGAGATATGAAGGGCATTCCATCAAGCGCCGAGCAATTGGCTGTGTGTGACAACAGTTTCAGTGTGTGCACCCACTGAGTCTTGACATTACCTCATTAGCCCACTGGTCCTGTCTCTCATCACTGAGGTTGTCCAATTGTTGTTGGAATGTGATATCACCACCCCTATCTACAGTTGTACATTGTTTGACCTGCACCCACCTGTGGGGGTTGTTACTGTCTTTTGGCTTACACTCTTTCCCACACAAGAAACAAAGTCACTACATTAGGATTTCAAAAATATTTTTGAAATACCAATATCAGTCCATGTCGCCTTTCTCTTTCTTATATTATTTCTACTCTTCGATACATAGCTACAGTAACATGATTTGTGAGATAAGGAGGAAGCATTCAAACGGTACCGACGCCTTAAAACTCAAGACTCTCATTCTTCATATGTTTCTGCCCGGAATCAAGCCAAATCTGTTCTTCGACTTGCCAAACACTCTTTCATCAATAATAAATGCACTGAACTATCCAACTCTAGCTCTTCCCAAGCTTTCTGGCATCTAGCCAAAAACCTCTCCAACAATTTCTCTTCCTCGTCTTTCCCTCCCCTTTCCCACTCTGATGGCACAACCATCACTTCTTCCTCTGACAAAGCTAAACTCTTCGCTCAAACTTTTGCTAGAAACTCCACCTTGGATGATTCCGGTGCTATTCCTCCCTCTCCGCCCTCCTCTCTCTTACTTATGCCTAATATCCTAATCTCTTCTAAAGATGTACTTTCTACCCTCTCTGGGCTTAACACTAATAAGGCGTACGGTCCGGACGGTGTTCCTCCTGTTGTTCTCAAAAACTGTGCTTCCGTGCTGACTCCCTGCCTAGGCAAACTCTTTCGTCTCTGTCTATCCTCTAACGTCTTCCCTTCATGCTGGAAGTTTGCTCACATTCAACCTGTCCCAAAGAAGGGTGACCGCTCTCAACCCTCCAACTATCGTCCAATTGCTCTTATCTCTTGTCTTTCTAAAGTTTTTGAAACTATTCTTGCTTCCAAATTTCTTAAGCATTTCTCTTCTCATAATCTGCTCTCAGATCGCCAGTATGGCTTCCTTAAGGGTCGCTCTACTGGTGATCTTCTTTCATATCTTACGAACTCTTGGTCATCCTCCTTTCGGGACTTCGGTGAGACTTTTTCTATTGCACTAGACATATCGAAAGCCTTCGATAGAGTCTGGCATAAATCTTTAATTTCTAAACTACCCTCCTTCGGTTTCTATCCCTCCATCTGTGCCTTTGTCTCTAATTTCCTTTCCGGCCGTTCCATAGCCGCGGTTGTGGACGGCCATTGTTCACTTCCTCACTCTATAAACTCCGGTGTTCCTCAGGGCTCTGTCCTATCTCCTATTCTCTTTCTAATTTTTATAAATGATCTCCTTAACTGTACCTTAATTCCCATCCATTCATACGCAGACGACTCAACCTTGCACTACTCCATTAGTTTTTCAGAACGCCCCAGCCAGCAATCCCTCAACGACAAACGTAATGAAGCCATAGAACTCTTAAATTCTGATCTAAATACTATTCCAATTGGGGCAGAGAAAACCTTGTTAACTTTAATGCTTCCAAAACCCAATTTCTCCATCTATCTACCCGTCAGGATCTCCCAGCGGACTATCCCTTATTCTTCAACAATACAAAAATCAACCCTTCATCTTCTCTCAATATTCTTGGTGTCTCTTTTTCTTCTGCTCTCATTTGGAAGGACCATATTACCAGTCTTGCTAAGGCAGCATCCCAGAAGCTGGGTGTGCTCAACCGCCTTAGGGGGTTCTTTTCCCCTGCACAGCTTCTTGCTCTGTACAGGGGCATAGTGCGCCCTTGTATTGAGTATTGTTCACATGTGTGGGGAGGTTCCTCTCACACTGCTCTCCTAGACAAAGTTGAAAGGAAGGCCTTTCGTATCATTAACTCCCGTCCACTCACCAACTCTCTGCAATCTCTCTCTCTCCGCCGCTATGTTGCATCTCTCTCGCTATTCTATCGCTACTATAATAATCAGTGTTCCTCAGAGCTATCCCAGTGCATACCACCTCCTTTACGTAGGGCACGTGGTACCCGTCTTGCAACTCAATCCCACCCCTACTCTGTGCAACTCTCCAACCCAAGAGTGAAACGTTACTCTCAAACTTTCTTCTACTCAACAGCTGAGCTCTGGAACTCTCTCCCAGAATCAGTCTTTCCCTCTTCCTATGACTTAAATTGCTTCAAACTCCGTGTGTCCAGGCATTTTGGCTCGAACGTCCCTTGATTTTGGCCCTGTCACTCTTTCAACTATGGGGGAGGCACTCGCTATAGGCAGTTATGCCTTTTGCCTCCCTCAATCACATAGAAAAAAAAAAAAAAAAAAAAGAATATCACTTCCTGACAGAGTTCTGTATAGTTCATCACTTTTTACTTTGCTTGTAGCAACAATCTTCTGCATGGCCACGGTCTTGAATGTCTGTAACGCTCCCTTGGCATTACACGGACTGAAGAGGCGCTTTCCCTCTCCAGCAGCCATGACGATTGTGACGGCCTGGGGTACCACAGAACTAATGCTGATCACACCGACTCACCGTACTCTGAAATTACTAAGAAAGATGTAAACCACTAAACAACAAAAATATAAAGAACATATACTCGTCAAGGGAGTTGATCTTTTCTGATTTATGATCAAATTTTACCTTTGACCTTTGATTTTACCTTAACTTTGACCCCATATACAAAATATTATTCCAGAAATCGACTCCCTGCCCTCTAAAACCCCTAAAAAGTGGTATTACACGACTCTTTATGTCACTGAGCAAAAAAGTTGAAGATTCAAGATGGCGGCGGCCGCCATCTTGAATTCTGGGAACTGCTCAACGTTGCAAAAGTGGCAACCAAACTAATTTGGGTCTTCTAACCATAAAGAACATATTTATGTGAAAAAAGTTTGAAGTAGTAAACATTGCAGGGTTCACTATAGGAAGTATAGGGATGGCAACTAGACTATTAGCCGAAGTGCCTGCCGCCGACTCAGCTCCAACCGCTGGCACTGTGCTACCTACTACCACCACCACCCCCACCACCACCACCACCAAGGGAGCTTCTGCCACCAACAGCGGTCTCCACCTGCAGCTGCTGGATCCTCCCGAGGGAAAGGTAAGTCTGTGTCCCGAGAAGGTAAGTCTGTGTCGATTGTGGGCGACTCCATGGTAAGACATTTAGTTAGGGCTACCTGCACTAAACTTAGGAAGGTTGTGTGTTTGCCTGGCCATGGAGTTGGGAGGGTTTTAGAGAAGATGGACCACATCTTGGAAGATAGTGGAGATAACCCCATTATCTGTCTCAGTGCCGGGAGTAACGATGTTGGTAAGGGTAGAAGTGAGGAACTGCTGCAGCAGTATCGGGATGTGTTAGATAAGGTTAGGATGAAGGGAGGGATCCCTGTAGTACATTGCATCCTACCCAGAAGAGGAGTTTCCAAGGAATGGACATCCAGGGCGATGGGAATCAATTGCCGGTTGGAGAAATATTGCAATGAAAAAGCAATACCATTCATTGATAACTGGTATAGTTTCTAAGGGAGAGATAGGATGTACGCAAGGGATGGGGTTCATCTTTCACGGTTAGGGGCTTCCACATTAGCTAGTTCTTTAGAGAGGGAGGTTGTGGGGTTTTGAACATAAATATTGAGAGTGAAAATGAGAGGTTAAATGGAACAATTTTAGCGTCAGGCGAAAGCGATAAGGATATTCAGTCTCATGCTAAAAATGATGACTATATTGCAAATGATAGTAGTGATGGTGCAACGGAAGATGGAAATGTCGTTAGCAATAAAGGTAAATTAGGTATAAAGAAAAGAAGTAAATTGAGAGTATATTACACAAACTGTAGGAGTCTATGTAACAAAATGAACGAACTTAGCAAAGAAAATATAGACATAATAGCGCTAACAGAATCATGGATTAATACAGAAACCAGGCATTTTTTAGCAGAATTTGATATACCAGGATATAGTTTGTTTAAATATGACCGAACAAGTAAGAGGGGTGGCGGTATAGCAGTGTTTGTCAGGAGTACATTAAAGAGCTGCATTAAATCAGGTATTAGACTAAATAACGATAATGAAAGTTTTTGGGTAGAGGTTAACGAAGGTAGTGAGACCATAGTTATTGGAGATATATATAGACCGCCAAATATGATTAGAAATGACGGAACGTCATTATGGGAGGAAATTAAAATGGCATCAAGGTTTAGCAATGTGTGCATTATGGGGGATTTTAATTTTCCGAATATAGATTGGCAGCATCAAGTGGCGAATCTGATTCTGAGGAGTTTATAGAGGTAGTACAAGATAGTTTTTTAGTTCAATTCATAGAAACGCCGACTAGAGGTAATAATATTCTCGATTTAGTTTTCAGTAACAATGAACATATGAAAAATAATGTAGAGATAGGGGACCACCTAGGAAATAGTGACCACAATTCTGTGTATTTTAATATACAATGGAAAGGTAATACCAGAGAGAATACAACATTAATACCTGACTTCAGAAAAGCCAATTATGGTGGGTTAAGAAGAGCCCTATTAGCAGACCCTATGGTCAAAACATTAAGTCGATCCAGGTGTCCAAATGAGTGTACCCCTTAAATCTTAAATCAGGAAGAGACGTCAACCTTGGTAGATACATACGATAATTTTAAATTATCGAGTCAGTATTCAATGCACATAATAAATATATCCCCAAAAGAAAATTTAGATCAACACAGAACCAACCTAAATGGATGAATAATAGACTATTTGATCATCTAGGACAAAAGAGAGGAATATAGAGAAAAATTAAGAAAGGCGAATTTCACCTACTTGCTTACTATCAAAATCTATCAAGACAGGTAAAAATAGATATTAATTAGGAAAGAAAACAAAAATTATGAAATTAAGGTTGCCAATGACTCAAAAAATAATCCTAAAGCTTTTTACCAACTATATAAATCCAAGGTTAGAGATGTAATTGGTCCCCTTAAAACTTCGATAGGAGAAATGACAGAAAATTAATTAGAAATGTGCAGTACATTAAATAGTCAATTTCTTTCCGTTTTCACAAATGAAAATTTGGCACAGTTTCCAGAAGTCCGTAAGGTATATAGCGATAGTATAGAAAATAGGTTAAGTACGGTTACTATAAGTAGAAATTATGTGCTTAAGGAAATTGACACCCTGAAACCTCATAAATCGCCTGGTCCTGATGAGGTATATGCTAGAGTATTAAAAGAATGTAGGGATGAGTTAAGTTACCCAGTAACATTTCTATTTAACAAGTCATTAGAGACAGGTATCGTTCCAGAAGCTTGGAAGCTTGCAAACTAGTTCCGATCTTCAAAAAAGGTGATAAATCAATAGCATCCAATTACCGTTCCATTAGTCTTACATCAATCATAGGAAAGCTACTAGAGTCAATTATTGCTAGAAAAATTAGAAACCACTTCGACACATTTAATCTAATAAATTCTTCTCAGCATGGATTCACTCAGGGACGTTCTTGCCTTACTAATTTGCTTATTTTTTTCTCAGAGGTATATGAAGCAGTAGATAATGACAAGTCATATGATATAATATATTTAGATTTCAATAACGCTTTCGACAGAGTCCCCCATGAGAGAATGATGAGAAAGGTTGAGGCGCATGGAATAGGTGGGGCGTTGTTAGGATGGATTAGGTCATGGCTAACTGGTAGGAAGCAGAGAGTCAGCATAAATTGTACGAAGTCAGAATGGGGAGCAGTCAAAAGTGGTGTCCCCCAGGTATCTGTATTAGGTCCTCTGTTGTTTGTTATATACATAAATGACCTCGATTTAGGTATAACTAGTAGGATAAGTAAATTTGCAGACGATACCAAAATGGGGAGATAAATTGATTCAGATAGAGATTTAGAGTGCCTCCAAAGGGATCTAGATACCTTACACGAATGGTCAGTAAATTGGCAGATGGAGTTTAACATTGACAAATGCAAGGTATTAAAGATAGGGAAGATGCATACAAATGTTAAATATAAACTAGCTAATATGGAATTAGAAAACTCAAATTGTGAGAAAGATCTACTGTAGGTGTGTTTGTTAGCAATGATTTGAAGACTAGACAACAGTGTATAAGCGTTCGAAATAATGCAAACAGGATTCTCGGGTTCATCTCTAGGAGTGTGAGCAACACACTGATGAGTAACACTGTGAGTAACACACTGATGTTAGCTTAAAACTTTACTTGTCATTAGTGAGACCCCATATGGATTATGCTGTTCAATTTTGGTGTCCTTATTACAGAATGGACATAATACAGAACCCTGGGGGACACCACTTTTGACTGCAAATATGAACATGATTAGATTAACCCGTACAGCCCCAGCGACGCGCCTGACGCGTCGGCGATGTATGTAACGCACAGCCCCAGAGACGCGCCTGGCGCGTCACCCTAATTGCGCCGACCGTAACTTCAGGTGTAGCCACTCAAGAGGGCTCAGATTTGTATGGGAACTGTGTACGTATCCCACGCAACCGTGCCGATGGTTGAAAACTCTCAAAGTCCACGTGCGTGCGCGTGAGCGCGCAATAGCCTGGTTTTTTGGGGTAATTGCCTTCAATTTTTTACTCTTGTAAAATACGTTTTCGGGGGCTCTGTAGGACCATTCTTTAAGCTTTTTGAGCGGTTTTTCGTGGTTTTTCCTTCATTTCTAACCCATTCGCTATTGTTTCTGGACTAAAACCATTTTTTGAAAACCGGCCGGGTTCTGGTGAACAAACATTACAAAACTAGCCGGGGCTGGACGGGTTAATATCCAGTATTCGAGAATGGATAATAAGTCGTAGGCGTGTGCATAAACCTTTAACAGTCTTGGTGGTGTAATGGTTAAGGTGTATAACAATCTGTGTGTGATAACCCGGGTTCGAAACCTGGTGGTCACATATATGCTTTCATTAATTTCATTGGAGGTGTTTGGTGTTGTGGTAAAATTAACAAAAAATAGATTAATGCACTAAGTTGTCGCAGTCATTAATCCCGATACATTATGAAGCTTCCATCTGATTAAAGGATTTTCGGAAATGTAAATATCTGGTAAAGAATGATGAAGTAGATTTAATTCAGCCCGAGACAGTTAAAAAACGAATGTATCAAAATTCACCCCTTCTGTACCATAGAGTACAGAAGGATAGAGCTCAAAGCGTGACGTCACACGATTATTTTGCCGTGCGTCATAGGGATTTGGTGGCAGCACTGTTGTAGGGCATAGAACCAAAACACCTCAGTCGTTTTTCCTTATTAGATACTCCTTGATATCAGTATACCTGGCAAGAAGAATCTAATAAGGATAGGTGATTCTCTGCTTTTGGTTGTAGGCCCCTGATACTTACCCCACCTTACGTCAAGCACCCCTTAATATAAAATAGTTAATTTCGAACAGTAACTATACAGTTTATACCCCTCAGTAGAGAATGTACCGTTCTTTAGAAAACGGTTATTTTCGAACTGTCTTCGTGGTGCAATGCATAAGTGTGTTGATTTACGATGTGAGCATCCTAGGTTCGAATCCCCGGACTGCCACATGTGTTTGTTAATTTCATTAATCGAGTTTAGGAGTAAAGTTGGTTGGTGGAGAGAACATAATAATCTATAGGCTACCGCTTGCAGTACTCAATATCTTTTCACTTTTCACAATTAATAATAGCTCTTATAGGCCTATACCTAAGTAGTAGGCTACTGTATAAGTCATCCATGGTGTTTAAATTGTGATCCCATTTTTGTGACAATCATTATTGTCCTACCTCGGTCTATACACTACTACAAATACATATATTGTGCTACATTCCATGTATACAATCTAGTATTTGTGAAGCAACTTTACCTTTTTCTGTATAAAATACTTGATCTAATATAATACTTTTGTTATATGTGTAGGTTACTCAACGTCTATATCTTGTATTGGTTTTGTTCCGTACATTAAAATTTAGTGCAGTGCCTGTATGGATTTCAGCAATATGTCCCCCATAGTGTTCGTACGTTTACTGAAAAGTAAATAAAGAAACACACACACACTGACTCATACAGTTCCTCATATTACTTGCACTGCTTAATTGGTGAGGAGTAAATTAAGACATACCGGTACGCATTTATCTCTCACAAGGAATATGCGAGACAACCACAGCAATCATCCCAGTGACCGTCTCTCGAGTAATTTATGTTTCTGCAGCTCTACCCATACACGTCATACACTAATAAATACACATCCCTTCAGCAACATTACCAAAAGTGTGGAACACATCTTTTGCCTCATGCTGTACATGTTTATAAATACATTTTCTATCGATGTTATGTGTTTACTGTTCAGGTCGACCACTGCAGCACAATACAATGCTAGGGGAATTTCTCCACTACCGTTTATTGCTTTTCTGTGTATTCATGAATACAATTCTGTAGCCTAAGCAAGTAATTCAAACCTCACACTCCATAAAAACTAAGAACATAACATTGAGGCTATGTCTTACATTAAAGATAACCGATCAGGTGAAAGGCATATATATACAACGTGAGTATCTATCTATCTATTGCCGGACGCCTTACTCCCCTTACGAGGGTGGCCATACACAGAATGCCCCCAAGCGAACCTATTCCCTGTGAGAGGGACAACCCGAGCCAGTTTAGTGAAGGATTTACAGGATTGACCACTCAATTTGGGATCCGTCCGACTCAGAGGCCCTCTGTGTATCTTGTTAGCACTATTTTTCTACAGTGGCGTTCGGCTAATCCATCCACTAACCTGCCTTACCCTTAGGTAATCAGTACGGATTTGTATCAGGTTTACTCCCCTAGACAGATTGCCAACCAAGGCTGACGAGTCCCATCCACCCGGATTTGTATAAGGTTGTCTCCCCTAGATGAGTTGCCGACCAAGGCTAATAAGTCCCATCCACCCGTGAGTAGATTATGCTATTTATTTATATTATTTAAAACATCTGTAAATTGTGGAGCATAAGACGTCAGGTGGCCAACACCGCTATACTGGTCATCTTAAAACTGGCTGCTTCACACAAGACGGGTCTTAGTTCAGCTGATCAGGTGTTTTCGTCTTCAGTTTGATGTCAAGGTTCTTGAGCCATAACAAACATCTGCAATGATACAAATGCCAGCATTCATGGGTCAGCTATTTACCGAGATGATGTCTCCGGAATATGTATTCAGTCAGCCATGATTATACACTCGTATGTGAGTATACTATATACTGTATACTCGTAGATAATAATACCCTACTTATGACTAAAGCACTTCACCTTACCTTTGGGAAAGAAGTTAAATATGAATTTATTTTGCTTCCGCTTGTATTTTCCACAAACAACACAGCTGTTACCGTGTTGTTTTGGTGCCATGTTTGTATCTGCCGCCACACCATCTGGCAGCTCCCAGTGACATTTGTAAGTGTGCAGACGATGCACCACCGATGGCAGAGCCATCTTCCGGGGTGCTTGGTCAATACTAGGGATCAATTGGGAGCTCGTTTAGGAGCTCTCTCCTTATTAGATTCTTCTTGGTACCTGACTTGTCTACATTGTTACCAAAGTTAAGGGTAATTCCGCAAAATGAGGGGGCAATAGATTAAAGAGGGAATGTCTTTAAGAGGGATTTAATGTTGATAAAAAAACACTTGTAAATTATTTGAAATAAATTAGATATATAAAAACAAGAGGAAAATATTAGGAATACATATACATTATAAAAAATACTTATATATGATGTAAACTGTATGACTACAAGCAACACAACACAAATTAAAATGTCATTTTGAATATATATTATTAGTTACATGTTATGTAGATGTTAATTTATAAAGTTGCACTAAAACAGGACATTTCACGAAATACGTTTATAGGTTATACTTATGACATCTAGAGATGTTTTGGCCCAGCATGTTTGACGTTGGCAACTCCCCACTCTCACAACAACAATGGTGGGGGTAGAAGAGACGTGGCTGTGAACCTCCTCATAATGACGACAATATCACGATGATCTGGCCTTTACAGTAGCCTTTACTTATGTCTATTTAACTCTGTCATGTATATAGAGTCTCTGGATAGCGTAGAATTTATTATTAATAGCGTTATTAGTACAAGGTAGGGATTATTACGAATGAATGGGGACCCTCCCATTTTCCTTTGCGATCGTGCTGCCATCTCTCGAACGCGCGGCACCCTATTTTCAGATTTGTAGCGTCTCTCTTTCCTCTCCAGCCTTCTATACTCTATGTTCTGTACCGTCGACATCCTTTTCATTTTATTCTGACTACTACTAATCAAATTTATTCAGGTTAAGAAGGATCTCTAGCAATTATAAGAGTTCGATCTATCTCAATCAACCCTCTTGACTACTACAGATCCTTCCTAAGCTGCATACAATCCTTTACCAGACCAGATGGCTGGAGTAAAATAGGAAAGAAGATTAATTGGACAGAGGTAGAACAAGCTGAGAAGTGAGAAGTATAGTAGAAGACTGAAAGATCTCGGGTTCAACCAAGTTGTTTCATTGTAATCGTTTAAATATGGCTAGAATACAATATATCAGACGTCACTGGTGCACTCACACTACTAAAAGTTGCTCAGGGGTGGGGCCTTCCTTCCCCTACTCCACCCTGGGCAGGTGGAAGGGGGAGTCCTGTCCAAGTCTACCACAACCTTCCACCCCATAACTATCCTCAACTCCTCCACCTTCCTTCTCTAGCTGGCAGTTAGTGATTAGCGACGATTGACGATTGTCCTCATTCATTGCAAATTATTGTTAAATCATCATTGCATATGCTTACAATGGCCAACATGTAAAATGTATTAGGAATGTATAAATACAATATACTGTATAATTGTATCCTCAAAATGAGTATCCACAACGTGGGTTACAAGAATCTCAGCTGTAGTGATCTGCTTCTCTCTCTCTCTCTCTCTTAACAAGCAGACTACACTACACTACACGCGAGTGTAGTGTACAGTGGCGCATAAAAGTCTTGTATGTTTTTATGTCAGGCTGCTTACTGTGACATATTTGTACTTACCGTGACATTTTTGTTTAAAAAATTCGTTTATAATTATCCACACTTCACTGTCAGTTACTTCACTCAAATAAAACTGTGTATTCACTCAAAAATTGCCCCAATTGGGCATAACAAAATGTCAAAAATGGGCAAAACACAACTATATTTCGTAATTACAGCTTTATTATACTTCGTAGGTAGTATTTATTGATAAATATATTGGTCTTTCAAGCGAAAATGAAGGTTTTAGGGCAATATATATACGACACACGTATAGCCTAGCTTACATTCGTAATCACAAACCTAACATAAGTTAGGAATGTGACTACGAATGCTTACTACACTAACCCTACGAATATGATATAAATAATATTATTCACAGTTCACAACACTTCCACTGCGTCCATTCTAGCCGCCTAAAAAACACATGGCTTGCTATGGAGAGGCGAACAACGAGGCACAAAGTCACAAATTACGAGTTATATACATAAATTATAAATACATAGCCACAAATTGATGATACACTGCCTCTTAGTACATAATTAATCAAGATTTGCCCGCCTGAAACCCGCTCCATGGCGGGCAATGGAGGCGAGACAAGATTTAAAGGTCCGGGAGTACTACCTCACAGACTGGCAGCCGGCTCACAACTGGTGAAACAAAGCCCCGCACTCCGCTCACAGGGACGCTAGGGGGTTGCCAGATATTTAATTTTGTAACTTACTGAGAGCTAACTTACCAGCCAAAACTGGGTCATAATCGCGTTATAATCTTATTTACCACGAATATTTCTAACTTACGGGTGGTATTATGACGCGATTGCATCATACGACCACTCTTCGAGGGGTGGCATTAGGACGCGATCGCGTCCTAAAAATGCGGGAGGGTTAATATGAACACCATGTGAGGAGGCAGTGGCGTAGCTAAGGGGGGTGGTGGGAGGGGGCTGTTTGAAATCGCCCCCTGGGCCCCCAAGAGAAGGGGGCCCCCAAATGGATCTGAAAATAATATTAATTATACTAATAGTATATACTGTATATATAAGTAATATTGATAATGAGTAAAATAAACACCATGTGTGTTTTCTGATTTAACCTCTTTCTTTTCTTCTATCCTGCGACGTCATGGGTATTTAAAATTAGAAAAATAACGATCACTCCATCAGTATTGATTTGGCGGTGCAAGGGGAAACATCGTCGCTCTCGCTCCTAGCCTCCTACCCGCCACTTGCTTAGGACGCACTGCCTGCTATAGGTAGGCTCGCTTCGCTCGCCACCCCCACCCCCTTCTATAATAAGCAAACCATGGAGGGGGCCCCTCCAGGCACCAAGCCCCCTGGGCCTCCAAATCTCTAGCTACGCCCCTGTGAGGAGGAGCACTTTGTTATCAACGTTTCCCATATAGCTTCATCAGGCATGGTCTTCATTGGCCTGATGAAGCTATATGCAAAACGTTGTTAATAAAGTGCTCCTCCTCATATGGTGTTTATAGTCATTCTGTCAACTTTGATGAGATTGTTTATATCGTTTAGTGATAGCCAACAATAAAGTGATCCTCCTCATATGGTGTTTATAGTAATTCTGTCAACTTTGATGAGATTGTTTATATCGTTTAGTGATAGCCAACAATAAAGTGCTCCTCCTCATATGGTGTTTATAGTCATTCTGTCAACTTTGATGAGATTGTTTATATCGTTTAGTGATAGCCAACAATAAAGTGATCCTCCTCATATGGTGTTTATAGTCATTCTGTCAACTTGGATGAGATTGTTTATATCGTTTAGTGATAGCCAACAATAAAGTGCTCCTCCTCATATGGTGTTTATAGTCATTCTGTCAACTTTGATGAGATTGTTTATATCGTTTAGTGATAGCCATCAATAAAGTGATCCTCCTCATATGGTGTTTATAGTCATTCTGTCAACTTTGATGAGATTGTTTATATCGTTTAGTGATAGCCATCAATAAAGTGATCCTCCTCATATGGTGTTTATAGTCATTCTGTCAACTTTACTTAGATTGTATATATCGCTTAGTGTTAGCCAGAATAAGATGGAAATTAGTTGAGCGTAATAAATGGGGGCGAGGATGAATGGCAGCAATCAACTACTGTTATTGTTCTGTCCGCTGGGCCAACAATATCCCTAAATGACCACATTATTTATGGTGCGGTAGTGTCCAGAGAGAGAGAGAGACAGACAGACAGACAGACAGACAGACAGACAGACAGACAGACAGACAGACAGACAGACAGACAGACAGACAGACAGACAGAGGTAGTACACCACCATATTTTTCTGCAACTTTCTTTGGCAATTATGGTCTGGAAGTTTTTCCCCTTCTCCCTTATGTTTAGTCCCATTAGTTTTCAGGTTTAAAGACGTTCGGCCCATTAGTTTGGCGATTTTAAGACATTGCATCCAATTTCTTTGTCAATACTAAGACCTCTCGTACAAGTTTGGTGTTGATTTTGTTTTTCCTGGCGATTGCAAGCCTGTAATATAGTGGTTACCAGCCTACGGCTGGGACAGTTTTATATCGAAAAATTTATAAATTTATCTTGAAGCGGGGTCTTGGGGTTGTTTTTGTGAATTTGAGGGAGGAAATTTAGGGAGGAAACTAAAAAATAGTAAATAAATTAATAAATAATCAAATAAATAGGGCCATCCCCCCTTAATGCGGACATAGTTTAATAAATAGGGCCATCTCCCCTTAATGCGGACATAGTTTAATAAATAGGGCCATCCCCCCTTAATGCGGACATAGTTTAATAAATAGGGCCATCCCCCCTTAATGCGGACATAGTTTAATAAATAGGGCCATCCCCCTTAATGCGGATATAGTTTAATAAATAGGGCCATCCCCCCTTAATGCGGACATAGTTTAATAAATAGGGCCATCCCCTCTTAATGCGGACATAGTTTAATAAATAGGGCCATCCCCTCTTAATGCGGACATAGTTTAATAAATAGGGCCATCCCCTCTTAATGCGGACATAGTTTAATAAATAGGGCCATCCCCCCTTAATGCGGACATAGTTTAATAAATAGGGCCATCCCCTCTTAATGCGGACATTGTTTAAAAAAAAAAGCCATCCCCCCTTAATGCGGACATAGTTTAATAAATAGGGCCATCCCCTCTTAATGCGGACATTGTTTAATAAATAGGGCCATCCCCTCTTAATGCGGACATAGTTTAATAAATAGGGCCATCCCCTCTTAATGCGGACATAGTTTAATAAATAGGGCCATCCCCTCTTAATGCGGACATAGTTTAATAAATAGGGCCATCCCCTCTTAATGCGGACATAGGTTACGGGTCGGATCGCTGGTGTTGATGTTAGGACTGGAGGCCGTAAACCCGGTAGCACACCAACACTTCTTTCTCAAACTATCTTCGAGATTGTATTGTTGTGGTCAATATATTAATTTATATTTTAGTTTACTCACTAAATATCAAACATGCTTAAACAAAAACACCACCAAGAACCTCCTTTGAGATATATTTGTACATTTTTCGATAGAAAAACGTCCCAGCTGAAAGGCCGATTCCCCCTAAAATTACAGACTTGCTATCGCTCGCTAGGAACAAATCGACATTTAATTGGCACGAACGGTCCTAATATAGACAATGATCAGTTGTTGTCTATGTGTATGAGGGAGACAAAATGCAGGTTGCCTGTAATAAGTGTCTCCCCCAAAGCCAAACGAGTGACAGAGCCAAGTTCAAGGGACGTTGGAGTCAAAATGCCTGGAAACACGAAGTTTAAAACAATTTAAGTCGTATGATGAAGGAAACATTTAGTGAGGGAGAAAGTTCCAGAGTTCACTTGTTTAGTAAAAGAAAGACTGAGAACATTTGCCAAATGGGGTGAAAGTTCTTAAAATTGTCGAAGTAATGGAACGACCATCTTAAAATCTCAAAACAAATGGGGTTAAGCACGAGGGTGAAGGGGGTCCAACAAAAGCAACTACCTTCCCCTTTAAGCTTTATAAGAAGTCAGCTACCTACAAAAAACATCTTAAATTAAGTTTTCAAGACCAGTGGAAATGACCCCCAGAATTGGTGTTGGAGAACATTTGCCATCGAAAATCGACAATAATAGGGCTTGTGTGATATTCCTTAAGAGACCCCATCTCCTTCATGTTTAGCCCCCATTAGTTTCAGGTTTTAAACGTTCGCCCCATTAGTATGGCGATATTAGGACCTTTCGCTTCATTTATTTGTCAAATTTAAGATCTTTCGTGTCTATTTTTTTCTGGCCAGCGATAGTGAGCATGCAACTTAACCTCGTAGAGAGGCCTTTGGGCAAATTTAAAATTGTTGGTCTAAGGAGTAAACTTTAAAATAAAATTATGTTGGTAATACAGACAGACCGATTTGATTACTACACATGCGAGTGGAGTGCTGAGGGACTGATTTAAAGGGGTAGTACCCCATTTTGGGACTACGTATTTATTTATTTATATATATTTCAGTGTCCTCACTAGACCTCCATCAAGCTTCCAGTAACACCTCCTAGACCCCCTTTCAAAATAAATGTGTAGGCCTACATTTTTCGGCAGAAAAATATCTCGGCCGAAGGCTGATTCCTTTTAATATTACAGGCTCGCTAGTGCTCGCCAGGAGAAAATCGACACCTATATGGCACGAAAGGTCATTATTGACAAAGAAATGGAACGGACGTCTTAAAATCTCAAAACAAATATGCTAAACATACGGGAGAAGGGGGTCCATAAATAACGACTACCTCCCCAATATAGCTTCACCGTCATATCAATAAGAAACAAGGCGTCGGAGATGATGATGATGATGATGATGATGATGGTGATGATGATGGTGATGATGATGATGATGATTCCTTTCTAAGCTTACCTACTCACCTTATGTAAACAAAACATAATGAAACCTGCGTCATCGTAATTTATCCTCTTCAGCTCCATGACGCCTGTTTACCATTTGAGTCAGAATAAAATTATATATTTTTGTTTGTAGTTTAAGGGGGGATGGGCCTGTTTTCTGGACCACTTTCTCCCTCATCTTTAGCCCCATTAGTTTTCAAATGTTATTATCGTGGATTCACGATAGTCAGTGGTATAACCTAAACAAAATTATGTATCATACCCTAGATACAGATTGTACAGTATGTAAGCTTAATAAGTTAAATAAGGCCTATTATACGAAAGTATAGTATTTAAGTGTCTTAGGAATGCATATATGATTTATCATATAAACCATGCCGTAATATTATGAAAGCGGTGCGATATTTACCGCTAGATATCCGCTACTAACTTAGCAGTAGCCGCTAGATTCGTAGCGTAAGACGATGACGTCTTGGATTGTGGCGCACCGCGTCAGAGCACTTTTATACTTCGTCCAAGCAACAACTCCATTCTTTAGTTCGCCGCGATCCTGGTTCCGGTTTCATCTAGCTCTCATCATTAACTTAAACTCAACTTCATCCTACATACAGACCGACTGACAGCTAAGCCTTATTATCATGATTTAACTTTCTTCAACCTTACTTATTTATTCACTATTTGTTCAGGTGCATCCTCGTGGTCACCTTAAGGTAAACATCCAATGGTGTTCGAATAGTAGCCATTTGCCTACCATCCATCAGCACTTCCATCAGCATTTCCACCTTGCCTAACTGCAATATTCTATGGTGATTTTAATAGTGAGTTACACTCCCGGTATTATTATTAATTTATATTATATGAGCGGACCTTTTCAGTCTTAGGTAGTCTAGAGCAAACTTATCTTCCTTAAATCCACCATAGTTATGATGCCTGCCCCATTAGTTAGTCGATTTTCAGACCTTTCGCCCCATTTCTTTGTCAATATTTAGACCTTTCGTGCTATTTAGGTGTGGAGTTTTTTCCCTGGCGAACAATAGTGAGCTAGTGATCTAGTGACCCTTCTAGGTTGCTTGTCCTCCAAAACACTGAGGATCAAGCGTCCAAACAGTGGTTTAGAGTGGGTAAGGGAACATTGGAAAGGGAATTACTGCCCTGGAACTAATGTCCGTGGCAGGATTAGGAAGTTAGTAGGGGACAGATGGGTTAGTAACTGAGGGGGGGATAAAATAAAGTTATTCATTTACAAACGCAGTCAGTCGCGGGTTTGATGCGAGATATTTGTCTAGGCGGAGTTTAAATGAATCAACGGTGATGCAGTCTATAACGTTTCGGGGAAGCCCATTCCACAAGTTGACAACTCGATTGAAGAAGAAATTCTTAGATTCGTGTGAGTTAAAAGATTTACCAATAATTTTGCAAACCGTTTCCCCGCGTGTATTTAGATTGGTCGATAGTGAAGTACTTACTACAGTCCATATTGTCGATGCCTTTGATGATTTTGAACACTTGAATTAAGTCGCCTCTTAATCTGCGCTGGGTTAAAGGAAATAGATTTAATTCTCTAAGACGCTCTTCGTATGGTTTGTTCTTTAGGCTAGGTATCATTTTGGTAACTCTACGTTGAACTCGTTCTAGCTTGTTTATATCTTTTTGGTAATAAGGGCACCAGGATTGAACGCAGTATTCCAGAAGAGGGCGGACTAAGGAAGATAAAGGGTTAGGATAAATTCTTTGGATTTATGCTCAAATGACCTGCCTATAAAGCCAATTATTTTGTTTGCCTTCTTAACAACTTCTGAACATTGTTGACTCGGTTTTAGGTTACTCGATATTGTTACTCCCAGATCGGTTTCTCTGTTTACATTCTTAAGCTGAGTGCCATTCATCGAATAGTTTGCTTTCTCATTTAGGTATCCGACATGTAGTACTTTACATTTATCCGCATTGAAACTCATTTGCCAAATTTGGGCCCAACATGACAATTTATCTAGATTGTGTTGCATATCGTCAACTTGTTCTTTTGAGAGTACGCTATTTGCAATTTTTGTATCGTCAGCAAATTTTGAGATTGTACAGGTGAGACCCTCATCCATGTCGTTTATGTAAATTAGAAAGAGAATTGGACCTAGTACCGATCCCTGGGGTACCCCGCTACTTACATCGGTCCATTTAGATGCTTTACCGTTTATGACTACTCTTTGCTTTCTGTCGCTGAGCCAATTTTCTAAGGAGGAGATGCAGGCGCTATATAAGTAACCAGAAGATTATTATTATTATTATGTTTACGTAGCTTATGGGTGCAGATTGGCAGAGTATATAATATTATCATCATGAAGGTAAATGCAATAAGTGTCTGTGTAGATAATGTCTCTGTATATAGGGGTATGCATGTGGGATGTGTATGTATGATTGTATGCATTCATGTAAATATGTATGTGTATGTGTACATATGTATATCTATGTATGTATGTATGTGTATGCGTGTATGTATCTATGTATGTATTTGGACTTATAGTTCATATTATCTAGCCCTACTTATTACGTATATAAACATGTAAATACATTCGGGTTAAATCAAGGTGCCTTAAAAATAGTGTTGTCTCGTAAGACTTAGCCAATTGACTTCCATGTATAAACAATCTGAACTTATTGTATATTTGAAGGCTAAATAAATGTATTAATTTTAAATTTGAAGGGTGTCCCGGTAGAAAACTGCACCAACAAATTACCCGATAATTTGGTGTGGTAATTCTCAGGTCCAATAGACGGTAGGGTTTAACACGACTTAATTGGAATTGGGAGCTTCGCAGTCCTCAGCGGGGATAGAAACACTTAGCTACACGGAGATCGCCCATATACTCCTTAACCCTTTCTGTACCGGCGACGGATTTTTAATTATAGTGCAACTCTATTTAGAATATGTTATGCAGTTTAATAAGAATCTATGTTAGGAAAAGTGGTTAAGCGAGATAGGTCGAAGCTTTTTAATTGCTGGAGGCCCTTTTTAAACGTAATACAATCGTCTAATATTAGCCAGAATAAAGTTAAAAGGACGGCACCGGTACTGTAAGGGTTAACACTACTAACTGAAATTGGAACTGTGAGCAACGAAGTCTAAGTCTACTTAGTTACATGTGTATCGAACATATATTCATTATGGCTTATATTTATACCCCTTGATCACCATTACGTAATGTTCCTCATATTATGGTTATCATTAGCCGATTTTCTTTAGTTTTTAATCTACCATTAAGCCTCTAATTGGTATATAATTATGATCTCCTTAAACCCTGTTAGTAACTTAGGTTCTTCTTAAACTGCATAAACTCCTCTAATATAAACCAGAATCATAGGTAAGAAGGCGTCATGGTGCTGAAGGGGTTAAGAGAACATTCACACGTAATGTCCCGCTCAAAAGTCATGTTCTACCTTTAACCCTTAATTGGCGGCGCGCAACTTATGTCGTGTGAAATAAATTTGGACTAACTGGCGGTTCACAACTTATGTCGTGCGCCATTTTCAGCACGTAATGTTGCTGAGAGAGAGAGCTGAGCGGTGTGAGGAGCCTAGCAACCTTATGACCGCTCCGCACGACCACCGTGGACCAACTGAGGTGACTCCCTCCCTTCCCTCCCCTCTCTCACTCGCTACACAGGGAATTATGTAGGGAAATTACCTAATTACATGGTTTTTGCACTCATGTTGCACGATCGTTGCAAGAGAACCAGCGGTCGGTCGTACAAGGATGGTTCGGGTGTCATTAAAAAGCTCTGTTTACGCCCTTTCAGGGATAGATACTTGTTTTACGCTCTGGGTCTTATTTAGGCATTAAAAAGATCACATAAACAACCCTATTTAGGGTAAAAACACCTCGCTGGGCGCTACGGTCCGCTAGACCGCCTAGCCCGCTAATAAGGTGTTAAAGCTCCGCCAGTTGTGTAATGCGTAATTATTGGGTTTTAGAAAACTCCTGCAGCATTGATAAACTGTTAAGGGGAGGATGGTTTATGTTTATGTAGATTTGTTTGTTTTATTTTTTTTCTTCTCTAGTTTCCTCCCTAGGCCTCCATCATACTTTAAAAACACAACCCCAGGATCCCCCTTCAAGATATATTTGTAAATTTGTCTACCGAAAAATGTCCTGGCCCAAGGCCGGTTCCTCCTAAATTACAGGCTCGCTATCTTTCGCCATGACAAATTGACACATAAATGACACGAAAAGTCTTAACATTGGCAAAGAAAACGGGGAGAGGTCTTAAAATTACCAATCTAATGGGCCGAAACTAAAGGGGCTAATTAAGCATGAGGGAAAAAGGTGTCCAAAAAAACGACCCATCTCCCCTAAACACAAAGTATGTTCTTTATTATAGTTTGGTGGTTTAGCTAACATTATATTACAATTCTATATGCCTTAGTTAAAACAAGATCGTGAATAAAAGCTTGAATGATTCGTCAGTGATTTATGGAAGGAATTTATTTACTGTACATACATCCATACATACATACATACATCCATCCATCCATCCATCCATACATACATACATATATACATACATTCATACATGCATGCATACATACATACATGCATACATATACATAATAATAATAATAATCTTCTGGTTACTTATATAGCGCCCGTATCTCCTTCGAGGATTCACAAGCGCTTGGCTTTCTTTAGTCTACCAGAGACCATTAACCATCCCCCTTGCTCATGGGGAGATGGTAACCGCCAGCTATATCCCAGAAAAACTTTTCAATCTGAGCGGGGATTGAACGCGAGACTTTCAAGATGGGAATCAGGCACGCTATCAACTGAGCCAGCCGGACGGCTGGCATCCATACATACATGCATACACACATCAATATACACATACATCCATCCATACATACAAACATACAACTTTATATATCTACATACTTATATTTGGTTGTGAATATGTTTGTAAATGCAAACCGTCGACCTAAGTGTAGTGTTTGTTTACTGTGAGGTCTGCGGCTGGTGCAGGTGAAACAGTATTAGCCGATGGTAAAGTGAAAGTCGTTAAGGGGAGATGGCCGTCTGTATTTGATTATTTATGTATCTTTATATTACTTTGATAGTTTCCTCCCTGGACCTTCATCAAGCTTAAAAAACACCCGCCCAACACCCCTCTTTAAGATAAATTTGTAATTTTTTAGGCAAAAGGCATGTTCCTCTAAAAATACTGGCTTGCTATAACTCGCCAGGTAAAAAATCGACACCTAAATGACACGAAAACTCTAAATATTGACAAAGAAATGGGGCGAAAGGTCATAAAATAGCCAAACTAATAGGCTGAATGTCCTAAAATACCAGAACTAATGGGCTAAGCATAAGGAAGAAGGAGGACCAGAAAAACGACCCATCTCCCCTTAAGCAGTCAAGTAATTTCCTGACCTAATTGCCTCTAGTCCATTTTCTTCCAGCTTATGGTTTGTTATCTTGCCATTCTGATCATTCCGTTATTACTAAGATTTTGTAGCGAAACATTTTGCTAATTGTGAAAACTTGGCAATAATATGAAGCTGAGACATAGCAGAATCATATTTTCCATTAATAATCGGTAAAGCAGATGCTATGGGATTCAATTCAATTGTGTGTCATTGTGTGTATTGCATATATATATATATATATATATATATATATATATATATATACTGTATATATTGTCACTCCCAAATGAGTTTGTAGCCTGTATAATTTGTGAGTGAGTTATTATAGTTGCAAGGCCTGTTGTGGGAGGGGACCCTGTGTGAGGCTAGTAGCTAGCTAGCCCTCGTGGCTAGCAGGACGGCGCCTGTAGTCTGTGTGGCCGGTTGGCTATTACTATAATAATTAGTTTATTTAGCTTTTGTGCAATTATTTCGTCTATCATAAGTTTACACAATGTTGTCTTATGTTTTACTTGATTACTTTGTGTTGCGAGTGAGAGCCCAGGCTGCCTAGTGAAGTTGTATGTTCTGGCGGTGCCTGGTGCTCCCCCTTCTCTCCCTCGTCTGGTCGTGGGAACCAGAGCGAGTGTAGGAGCTTCCCTCCTGTCCCGTCCCTTGAGGTCCCTTGAGATAGCAACATCCTTATCTGGCGGTGTTGGCTTGCTCCTTGTCTTCCCTTGAATACCGCATATTTCTTTTTGTTCATTAGTTGATTGGAGCATAGCAGGGGCTGGAGTCATATTGAGCATATTTTTTTATTTTTACATCATTAGTTTACTATAAATTACAGCATTTACTTCTTCTTTGGCAATCTTAACATATAAGCTTCACTCTGTTCTTCCGTGCATTCTTTCCTATTGTTTAACTGCATTGCATATTGATATTACATGTATATTTCTCCTTTATTATTGAAGTTGACATTCACAGTGGTTTGGCTCAGGGGTAACATATCCCCAACCTACTGGTATGTCAACTCTTGTGTTCCATGTCTTAGGTTAGTGCTCCAGACTCTCCCTCATGGTTCGGCTTTATATTATTCCCAATTCCTAAGCGATTGGGCATACTATGAAGTGTCTGGGAGTCTGGCAGTGTTATGTTTCCTCAGTTAGGTGCAGTCTAGAAAAGAAGTACTCTTAACACACAAAGAGCGGGTGGTAGGGTATTTTACACTGTGCCGCCCAGCAGGGTGTTTTTACTCTAAATAGGGTTGTTTCCGTGCTCATTTTCATGCATAAACAAGACCCAGAGCGTAAAACAAGTATCTATCCCTGAGAGGGCACAAACAGAGCTTTCCAATGACACCCGAACCATCCTTGTATGACCACTGGTTCTCTTGCAACGATCGTGCAACACGAGTGCAAAAACCCTAAAAAAAGGTAATTTCCTTACATAAATCCCTGTGTAGCGAGTGAGAGGAGGTGGAGGAGGGTGGAATACAGCTCAGTACACCCACGGCGGTGGTGGGGAGCGGTCATGAGGTTACTACGCTCGTCCCACTGCTCAGCTGTCTCTCAGAGCAACATTACGTGCTGAAAATGGCACTCGACATATGTGGTGCACTGCCACATAGGCCATAGTTATTTAACTCGACATATGTCGTGCGCCGTTGGTTAAGGGTTAAATATTATACGCATTATCTACCAGACTCGGGGGCAATCAATATTTTTGTGTCTCCTTGTTGCTGCTTTAATAGAGCCAAGAGGAAGATACCCATTTTTCCTAGAGAACCTGCATGTTTTGTTGTTTGAGTCAGATATTAAGAGCGTGTCTGTTGCAGGGTTAGGGTGCTGTGGGCTAGGCTATTTGAGCATTTGTTTTCCCCCAGCCTCCCCTCGTAACAATATATATATATATATATATATATATATATATATATATATATATTGAGATAACAGGGCGAAAAGAAGATGAGCCCAACACCTTCAATAACCTGTCCCCATATGCAGAAGAGGCCCAATCCTCAACCTGTAGAATTGCGTCCATAGCAAACAGAAGAACAAGGAATAAGTCTACCGTCAAAACCAAGAATCACCTGCATCAGTCGCCCCTACAAAACACAGGTAGAAAACAAGATTCACCTGGGCCCTTAACCCTTTCACGTTTTTGTGACGCAGAGGTTGCCAGATTAGCAATAAGAAATAGATTTCTCCCACTCTTATAAGTACCTCTCCAAAAGTAGTTTTCTGCCCACAGCTAACTCAAAGACAACTGCAGAGGTTGAAGTAACTAAACTAAAGGTTTAAAAATACCCTTGATGGTAACAAAGGCTTTAAAGTATCCCTAATAGGCTCAAAATAGCAACAAAGATGTGAAAGGGTTAAGATACGTATCTGGATATGGCCCGTCCCCCTTCGTTAATGACCCCCGGGCGCTAAATAAAAAAGGGCCACCCTCCTCAAAGGATCAGAACTCACAACATGAGCCAGACTTGGATTATGAAGAATCCTACTTTATGGAATTACGACATCAGCCGCCTCCGTTTCCGTCTATCTACCCAGACGGAAATACCTACCATTACCATTACCACTACGAAGAGGGGCAACAACTACAACAAGAATAGTCCATCTAACAACCAGAACATTGCGTAGAAGCCTACAAATATGAAGCAACCTGTAAAACTGTAAATAATTTATCATGTACTTATCCAAGCCTTCTAATACTTACTTCTAAAATAAATAAATAAGGAATACCATTCCCCATATAACCATTATATGTACTATATTTCTAAGACTTTATATAACCGAGCAATAATTAAAAAACTGTAATTCGCATGCCTCTCATGTTCCGAAATGCATCAGCCATGCCACTATCTGAGATGTATAATACTACCTGGCCAAAAACTGGATATTGTTAGGCAAAGTTGATTCACTGTCTAGCACGGATCCGTCTGTGTTTGGATTATACGTGACCAAGTCAACCCGGAGAATACTTCCATAGGGGTTAGCCTAACTCCCCTTGAAAAGTATCTACAAGCTGCGAGTTGAGTTGTGCTGGAGGACCGAGAGAGTTGTGTTAACGCACCTAGAAGTAATTCTTCTAGCTATACCGTGTGAAGGTACCGTCTTTCTCCCTGGTGTAAACAGGCAGACCGACACCTCACCTAGTCGCCATGTGTGATCATATCTCTCATGGCTGTTTCCTCCTATACTCCAACCCAAATTAAGTTCTTCTTGTTCGATCTTATGAGTTTGTTGATTATTGCGAAGTTGAGATATATGTTATGTGTTCCATTTTAACGTAAACCGCCGAGATTAAATATTCTCGCCTTCTAGCAATCGTTGCTCATATCGAGAGAACATACAAACTCTGTCTTGGGATTGATGTACAGTATTTATATGCTTTGTAATATATATTCCTATATTACATTTAATGTTTATAGATATATTCATTCGGAAATAATACCCGCACACTACGACGTAAATACCAGTGAATGCCTAGCAGATCTTATTCTACGTTTAATATTAATAGCTGGGTACGTAATTGTGCATAAGTGTTCACAAAGAGTGTTAATTTATTTTGTCTCTTAGTCAGACCTATTTATATTCATGCTTCCTGACTTCAAACACAGTTTAAGCATTATTTGAATTAATTATTAGATTCTATCTATATCACGTCGCGTTAAGATTTATACGACGAGATCTCAGCCTCTCACACGGGCTAATATTAAATTATTCTCAGTTCAATATCTACGTTTGTAACTGTATAAGCTAATAGAGATTTACATTGTCTATATGTTGAACTAGCTTTCAAGTTATTTGTACTTCATCTGATATTTAAAATTATATACCTTGCCATCACTGAATACGTGTGACCTCAGTAATATTTACCTACCTCGTTCACGCTTTACCTCGCGTTTACTTTACCTCAGGATATCAGATATTGTTTTGAGACTAACCTCTCTGTGTTTATTTATGCTATTTATGTATATTCATCATCTTGCATTTATTAATGTTATTATTTATTGAGAGCAACTTTTATTCTTGTTCCTCTATGTCCCAGGAATAGTGATCTTTATTCCATATTTGTTTCTGAGCTTATTTCCATATAAGTGAGACTCAGACTCCAGTCATTTGTGTATTGTACCCTAGCTAAATATGAAATAAAACTTGTGAACCGCAACTGTGTATTCTGTGACATTGGTGGAGATTGATTTGATTAAGATTCATATAATTAGAGTCAGCTGTGTTCCAGTTGAGTCTTGTAGTTCTAAGCTTTCCTAAGGCGGAAATAGTGAACTAACTTAAAGCGTGCACAATTATAGCATCGCATAATATATATATATATATATATATATATATATATATATATATATATACAATAGATATATATATAAATTATATAATACACACAATGACACACATTTGGGCCTTTTACGAATAAGTGTCTTATTGCCAGTGCCTAGGACAGCGTATCGAAGGACTCTATGCAAAGTGACATTATGACTGCTACGGTATCTCGCGAACCCTGACTTAGAAAGAAGTCTATTGCCAGTGCATTAACACCTTACGAGCGGCCTATGCGGTTTATTTATGTGTACCGCACAGCGGGGTGTTTTTAGCCAAAATAGGGCTGTTTACGTGATCATTTTCATGCCTAAATAAGACCCAGAACGTAAAACAAGTACCTATCCCTGAAAGGGCATAAACAGAGCTTTCGAATGACACCATAACGATCCTTGTATGATGGATAGTTTTCTTGCAATAACTGTGCAACGCGAGTGCAAAAAGCAGGTAATTCGGTACTTTCAGTACATAATTGAGTATGTAGCGAGTGAGAGAGGGAGGAGGGAGCTTAGATTTGTGTCAGTAGGTTCGCCGCGGTGGTCTGGAGCAGTCATACGCTCGCTAGTCTCCTGCCACCACTTGTCTCTCTCTCTCAGCCACATTACGTGCTGAAATTGCCACTCGAGTTATGTCGAGCGCCGCCACATAGTCCAGCTTTATTTAACTCGACTTATGTTGCTCGCCGCTAATTATGGGTTAACTTCTAGCAAGCCTTATTGGGGTTTGGTTTACTACCACTAGAGCGCACGTCAGTACAGCTTTCTCTAGCGACAGTAATTCCTCGTGATCAAGGCGAGGAATTAATATTGAGTAGCCACCATGGTGATTCAATAACAATTTGTTTAAAGAGCCAAGATCTAAAGATCTTTGATAAGTAACTTGATGCCAGTGCTTCAGTTATTTACCGAATATATTGGCCAAATCTTCCAGCTCTTAAAAACCTTCCAGTGAAGTGTTTTAAGAGCTTTCCAACTGTACTGATCCCTGTTATGTCTGGCATAGTCTTAATGATGGTGACGTTTCTCCCAGTGCTCCTTCTCAGCGCAAGAAGGACGGATGTGCTGGGAGGAGGGCTTTGGGCGGCTGGTGTAGCCCCTCTGGTTTTCCCTGTCACGGCGGTGGTGCGGCTTTGAGAAAAAAGAGCGTGTGGCGGTGTAGGACTTATGCAAAGTCTTGAATGCTTTGCCTTCTTTCCGGTCCTTCTTGTTTCTGTCGCTGCCATGATTTCTGATGGTGACTATGATGTTATTTCCTGGTGTTGGGGGAACAGTGGGTGTGATGGAGGCGACTCGGGTATACTCTGGTGATGTGGCGCTTGTGACTTTCCATGGTGGTGTGGTGGCAAGATTGGTAATGTTGGCTCATGGTGGTGTTGAGTTTCCATCCTCTTTCTTTGTTATTTCATATATATGTATATAATTATATACAGTATACACATACAGTATGCTATAAATATTTATTATATCTCGGGCTCGAACCACTGACAGTAAGGAGGAGTGTCCATGCGTTAATTCATTACACAACGGCGTGATCATTATTAGTAAACTCTGTCCTGCTTATATTAAGGAGAAGGAGAATTCCTACTTGGAGAAAGTATTCCATTTCGTACACAAGCCGTAGGACCCATATTTCAGAGTACCATACAGGGATGCTTACAGTTACTATTCCCACGCAACTCGGATTGAAGTGATTGAATTAATGTATCGCCCAGCCAAGGAAAACAAAAAATAATACAAAGTATTTCTCACAAATACACGTGAACTACTAAATGTTTGTAAGCCCTCAGTCTGGCTCGAATTAAACTAAATCACTTCAACCAGAGTTTAGGCGGGGCTTGTGGGACACAGAGAGTTAATTGAGAGTGTTTATCCCTTTAATTCCTGGAGATCCTTCCTAATGTTTATGAAATCCTCCAACGATAACCAGAATATGCGTCCTCAAATACTAAAATAGTTAAAGGGCTTACAAAGGTTGTAATGCTGTTTGAAAGGGTTTGAACTATTAAGATTAATATGGGGAGATGGTTGGTTATTCTGTCTCCCCCTTTCCCCCTCATGCTTAGCCTCATTAGTTTTCTGATTTTAAGACGTTCTGCCCATTAGTTTGGCGATTTTAAGACCTATCGCCCTTTTTCTTTGTCAATATTATTACCTTTCATGCCATTTAGGTGTCGATTTTTTCTTGGTGAGCGAAAGCGAGCCTGTAATTTGACCTTGTATACCAACAATTTACAAATTTATCAAAAAGGGAGAGAAACAAATAAATCGACCAATAAATAAACCTGTCTCCCTCAAAGTTCGATGACTACCCAGGACACTACTGTAAAGAGTTGAGCTTTACCTACCAATAAAGGACCGGACCGTGCTTCCAGGCCACTGCAGGAAGTCAATCGTAACCGGGTCGAGGGTTTGAGCCCGGGCGGGTATGTTTTTTTGTTTTTCTGCAACCGTAATGGGATAGTTTGTGCAGTAATCCTTTTATGTTCGTGTATGCTATCAAGGTCTGATACATATTTATTTTCTGTTTTCTGGCTATTATTATATGATGCCCGGGCGATTTTTATTGATTTTTTTTTTTTTTTTTTTTGCAACCGTAATGGAATGTATTGTGCAGTTATCCATAAAACATGCGTACGGCTAACCCCTCCTGTACCGGCGACGTCTTTTTTTCTGCTACACTGAAACGATTTTATGAAGCTTAGGAAGGATATAGTGTAGCTAAGAGGATTAGCTATGAAAGTATGCAGCCCTCTAATGTGTAGACGTCCTTCCGAAGCTGCATACAGTCGTCTAATACTTTCTAGAATTAAATTAAAATTAAGTCACCGGCAGTGTATGGGTTAAGGGGGTAGTGCTTGGTTTATTGTCTGTATACTGTATATATTTATTAATTTATTTTTGAGCTTCCTCGCTAGACCTCTATCAAGCTTAACCAAAAAAAAAAACTAGACCCTCTTTCAAGATAAATTTGTACATTTTACTTTTCAAATTAGAGGCTCGCTATCGCTCGCCAGGAAAAAATCAACACCTAAAGAGCACGAAAGGTTTTAATATTAACAACAAAATGAGGCGAAAGATCTCGAAATCGCCAAACTAACGGAACGAACGTCTTAAAACCTCAACACTAATATGCTAAATATGAGGAAGAAGTGGATTCAGAAAAAGCGAGTAGTACCCCCTTAAGGGGAGATATCCACTTGAGGGATTTTTGTCTTGACCCCTTTCTCTCTCATGTTTAGCCCCATTGCCTTTTAGATTTTGAGACGCTCGCCCCCTTTAGTTTGGCGATTTTAAGAACTTTCGTCCCAATATACGGAGTAGAGGGCAAGTTGCTGAAAGCAGTGAAGAGCATGTATGAGGGTGCAAAGGCGGCAGTACGTGTGGAGAGTGAGCAGAGCGAATTCTTTGACCTGAATGTTGGTTTGAAACAGGGGTGTGTGATGTCCCTGTGGTTGTTTACTGTATATATGGATGGAGTTATGAAAGAAATACTATCAAGAGCAGTGGATGTTGGTGTATCGCTGAAAAGGGAGGGAATTGAGTGGAAGCTACCTATACTGCTGTTTGCGGATGATACAATTCTGATGAGTGATAATGAATGGGAGTTGCAGGGTCTGGTAAATGAGTTTGGAACAGTGTGCGAAAAACGGAATTTGAAGGTAAATACGGGGAAGAGCAAGGTTATGGTCTTCGAAAGGGGTGAAGTCACAGAGTGTGAGGTGAAGCTGAACGGTCAGGCTATGGAGATCGTCAACTCTTTTAAGTATCTGGGCAGTGTGTTGAGTAAAGATGGGACTATGGATGAAGAGGTGCGGGAGAGGGTACAACAGGGGAAGAGGGTTGTAGGAACGCTAAAAGCAGTAACAAGAAATAGGGTGGTCAGTATGGAAGTGAAGAAGTCCTTGCATGACAGTGTGGTAATCCCGACACTGACTTACGGAAGCGAAGCATGGACGTTGGTTGAGAGACTCAGACCAAGAGTGAGAGCAGTGGAAATGAATTACTTAAGGAGTGCGTGCGGAGTTACATGGAGGGATAGACAGACTAATGAGGAAGTAAGAAGGAGGTGTGGTGTGGAGGTAGATGTGCTGGAAAGTGTGAAAAGGAACAACTTGAGATGGTTCGGCCATATGGAACGTATGGAAAGCGAGAGAATAACTAAGAGGGTGTACGAGAGCGAGGTGGAGGGACAGAGAGGGAGAGGTAGACCGAATATGAGGTGGAAGGATGGAGTGAGGAACTACATGAACGAAGGCGGTGCTGGTTGGGGGGAGGGGCGTCGACTGACTGGGGACAGAGGTGCATGGGGGCGGTTCGTTCGTGGCCACCCCTTCGGGGATCGCGGCGTCAGGCAATAGATAGATAGATAGTCCCATTTCTGTCAATTTTAAGACCTTTTGTGCCATTAATGTGTCAATTTTTTCCTGGCGAGCGATAGCGAGCCTGTAATTTAAGAGCAACTGGCCTCCGGCCAGGACATTTTTCTACCGAAAAATGTACAAATTTATCTTGAAAGGGGGTCTAGGGGGAGTAATTTTAAGCTTCATGAAAACGTAGGGAACAAACTAAATACCTCCCCTTAAGATCCCGATAACCTTGATGGCGTGAGATTTATAGAGAAAGGTACATACACTAGACACTACTGCGACGTTAAACGAATAGTACTATACCATGTTCCAAATAGGTAGGCTAAAACTCTGGAACATTAACCTCTATAAATCACAAAACGACTAGAGTAATCCAGCTAATATTTCTACCATTTGGGAAAGTTCAGCTAGGGAATAGGTGTCGAAATGTAAATCCCATTTGCTCTAGCCCATTTCGAGTTAAAGAGGAGTTAAAGGATCACGATTTCTGGCCAACCTATTTGGAACAGGGTATAGCCAAGGACTATTAGACACACTAGGCTGTCGAGGAATAGTGTAATATTATCTCAACTATGAAGGGGGGATGGGTGTATATATTTCATTATCGATTTATCTGCTAATTATTCTTTATTTTCCTCCCTAGACCTCCATCAAGTTAAAACAAAAACACACAACCCCCAAGACCCTCCTTCAAGATAAATGTGTACATTTTCCGATACGAAAATGGCCCGGCCGAAGGCCGGTTTCTCTTAAATTACATGTTCGCTATCACCTGCCAGGAAATACTCGACACCGAAATGACACAAAAAGTCTTAATAATACCAAAGAAATGGGGCGAAACGTCTTAACCCTTGTCTAGCGGGGTGTTTTGGGCTCATTTGGGCATATTCAGGCCCTCCTGCATGATAAATCAAGCATTGTTCCCTGATTAAATAGCACTGTATGAATATTCCCATATTGAAAATATGCTATAGGGGTGCAATGCCTGGTGAGTTATCTGCTCAACAGGTGGCGTTGTGTGTGTGTAAGTGTGAGAGTCCGAGTGTAGGGGGTGAGACAGTGAAGCACGGGAACGAGGTGGCTTCAGAGATGGGGTCGTTTCGGGCCATGAGTGAGCACCGTGCCTCATGTGAAGGCAAGATGGCAGGTGCTCGTTGTACTCTACGTGCTTCACATGTCTCACTCCCTAGACTGGAACAAGACCTCACGGGCTTCACTGTTCATTGTAAAGCGGTGAATGTTAAGGCTCTCAGCCTATGCCCGAGAGGAAGTAAGTTGGAATATAGAAAAAAAAAAAAAAAAAAAAAATCTGCATGAACAAAAAAAATAGTTAGCAAAAAACTAGGCACTAAAATCTTCAAAATGAGACCAGAACGAGCTACGTAGCACTCGTGGTTCTCTTGCAGTGATGCCACGAACATGGGAGTTTAGCATATATCGGTATATTTTTCCCAGCTATGCTCACTACTTGTTACACTGCCGGCCTCTCGAGAACACAGGGAACATGAGTTAATGGGCGGCGGTAAGCCCTGGGAGTCGGCTGTCTGGCCCGCTGTGCTCCCGGCCATTTGCACTCGATTTTAACCCTTTAAAAGCCTTAATAATGCTCCTAACTTGCTGCAAATTGGTGCACGACTTAAGTCGAGCGCCGCCAATAAGGGGTTAAAATTGCCAAACTAATGGGCCGAACGTGATAAAATCGGAAAATGAATGGGGCTAATGATGAGGGAAAATGGGGGCCAGAAAAACAACCCATCTCCCCTTAAGCCAGCTTCACAAGCACTTTTCCGGCCATATTTAAGAGCAATTGTGGTTTGGTATCTTCAAGTTATATATTATTACAGTCTCTTAAGGGGAGATAGGTCGTTTTTCTGGTCCCCATTCTTCCACATGTCTAATCCCATTAGTTTCAGATTATATGATGTTCGGCCCATTAGTTTGGCGTTTTTTAGACCCTTCGCCCCATTTCTTTGTCAATATTAACCCTCTCCGACATATGACACGATTTTGAGCTTATTAGGGATACTTTAAAGGCTTTGTCACCATCAGGGGTATTTAGAAACCTTTAGTTTAGTTACTTAAACCTCTGCAGTTGTGTTTGAGTTAGCTGTGAGCAGAAAACTAATTTTGGAGAGGTAATTATAAGAGTGAGAGAACCCTATTTCTTATTGCTAATCTGGCAACCTCTGCGTCATATGTGCGTGAAAGGGTTAAGATTGTTCGTGTCATTTAGGTGTCTCATTTTTCCTGGCAACCGATAGCGAGCTTGTAGCATAAGAGGAACCGGCCTTCGGCCGGGAAATTTTTCTATCAACAAAATTACACATTTATCTCAAAGGAGGCGGGTGTTTCTTTATGCTTGATCGAGGTCTAGGGAGGAAACTAAAATAAATTATAAAAGATACGTAAATAAGCAAATAAATACGCCCATCCCCCCTTTAAAATCATATACATCTAGTGTCGTTGTCGATTCTAATGCGAACATATCAAAAGCTAGTATAAAAAAAACAAAAAAAATTGCTGCTCGATAATTGACACCGCCAGTGTTTATAGTGTCTGCAAAATATTGAAATAACTTTTAAAAGTTGACAGAATTAATATAAACACCATATGAGGATGAGCACTTCATTGACAACGTTAATATAAACACCATATGAGGAGGAGCACTTCATTGACAACGTTAATATAACACCATATGAGGAGGAGCACTTCATTGACAACGTTAATATAAACACCATATGAGGAGGAGCACTTCATTGACAACGTTAATATAAACACCATATGAGGAGGAGCACTTCATTGACAACGTTAATATAAACACCATATGAGGAGGAGCACTTCATTGACAACGTTTCGCAGATAGTTAGTGACTTGATGAACCTATCTGCAAAACGTTGTCAATAAAGTGTCTCCTCCTCATATGGTGTTTACATTGATATTGGTGTTTAGCTCTGAATACATGGCTAAGTCAGTGTTAACCTTCGCAACTAATTTATCCATTATTACTTTAAGGGGAGATGATCGTTGTTTTCTGGACATATATCAAGACTTTTCATGTCATTTAGGTGACGATTTTTTCCTGGCGAGCGATAGCAAGCCTGTAATTTAGGAGGGGCCGAGACATAGTTCGACCAAAAAATTTACAAATATATCTTGAAAGGGGATCTTGGGTATTTATTAATTATTTATGTTTCGTTTAAGTTTGATGGAGGTCTAGGGAGGAAACTAGAAAACATAATAAATACATGACAAAAAATCGACCAAAAAGTGACCCATCCCCACATAACCCCTTATGTACCGTCGACGTCCTTTGTATTCAAGTATGGCTAATACTAATCGATTTTTGTCAGTTTAGGAAGGATCTCTGGCAATTATAAGGTTTCGAACTATCTTAACACCTTTAACTACCACAGATCCTTCATAAGCTGCATAAAGTCGTCTAAATATAGCTAGACTAAACTATATCGGACTTCCCTGGTACAGAATGGGTTAAGGGGAGATTTTCACTCAAAGGGTTTTTTTTCTGGGTCCAATCTCCCTCATACTTAGCCCCATTAGTATGAGATATTAAGACGCATGCCCCATTATTTTGGCGATTGTAAGACCTTTCGTCCCATTTCTGTAAATTTTAAGACCTCTTGTTCCATTAAGGTGTCGATTTTTTCCTGGTGAGCGATAGAAGCCTGTAATTTAGGAGGAATTCGGACGGGAAAATTGACTACCGAAAAATGTACACATTTATCTTGATGGGGGTCTAGGGGGTATTTGTTTAAGCTTCATGGAAGTCTAGGGAGGAATCTAATGCCTCCCCTCTATCTTGATAGTGTAATGGTTAGAGCGTGTAAGTTATGTATGTGATATCCTGGGTTCGAATCCTGGGATAATCACATGCTTTCATTAATTTAATTTGGTGTGTTATTGGTGTTAAGAACGATGCTAAAAATGAAGATAAGATCCTGGGAGGCTCCAGGATACCGTGACCGTCTATTGTGTGGAAGGTCTTGGGTTCACCTCCCACTTGTTACTGTGTAGGGTTATTGACATGGGGCCATGGTCTTATATTAGCCTAGCTGCAATGGCGGATATTAGAGGCGCGGTAGACCAGGGTTCCATGTACATTTTTCTCAATTAATATTTACAGAAATGGGGCGAAAGGTCTTAAAATCGCCAAACTAATGGGTCGAACGTCATACATTCTCAAAACTAATAGGGCTAAGTATGTGGGAGAAGGTGGTCAAGGAATAACCCTCTTAAGTGAAAATATCCTTAAGTGAAAATATCCTCTTGATTAATGGCTACACTGTAAAAATGAAAGAACACACAAATAATGTGTTCTAATAATATGTGTTCTAATATGAATGTATATATCGCAAATATGTGATAATTTTAAAGACTGATACAAAACCATGTTCGTTTACTTGACTTATCTGATTGTCACACAAACAGGTCACATGCAATTTATAATTACTGTAAATGAGAAGGGAAACCAGTAAAAATGAGCCCGACCAGCCCAATAATTAGATAGGTTATAAATTATGTGTACGTGTTGTATACTTCAGTCAGTCAGTACCCAGCCCTTACTCCCACAAGGGGTAGGTAAGATCAGCAAAAGACACGAGAAAGGAAGAAGAGGTGTTAGGAGAGCTTTCCCACAAAAAGGAAACACAAGCACACAAGACAGTATCCTTTATACATGCGGTAAAATATCTACAATATAATATTATGACTATACAAGGGACAGATTATCCTCGTAAATAAAGAAGGGGAACTAATTTACCAGGTATATAATATGTAGTAGACTCTGGCACTGTTCAACGTTTTAACCTTTTCTGTACCGGTGCTTTCATTTTACCTTTATTCAGGCGACGTTATTAGACGACGTTATTCAGTTCAAAATGTGCCAAAAAAATAACAGGCTTCGAATTATCTCCCTTAACCCGCTGTACATCCACAGATCATTCTTAACCCTTCCAGCCCGGGCAGCATTTTAAAAGGACACCACAAAAGAAGGGCAGGTGCCCGGGTGTCCTTTTAAAATCCCTGTGCTTGAAAGCGTGCTTCAAAATTCGCGCGGTCAAATTTTGCATTGGAGGAGCGACCGCAGCGCCACCAAGCCTCAACTACTAGTGTTATCAGTTGGTACGTGGCCGCCATAGCGAGTTATACTGAAAAAATGATTTCCGACGTGTCCGATTCGCTGCAACCTCCCGCGGGCCCCACCTCTACCCCGCTCGCAACTTCGACGCCTGTTGCAACCGAGAAGAAAGCTCAACGAAAGAAAGTTAAGCGTTTGTTGAGTGATAGCGCTATACAGCGACAACTTTTTGATAGTGAAGAGAGCAGTGGCGAAAGCTTGGTGGACAAAGAACAATTTATAAGTGCAAGCGAAGATGACGATTTCGTTGGCTTTGGAGACGACGATAATGTGGATTTATTTGAGGGGGGAGACAGTAGTGATGATCCTGATGTGGAAGTGTTTCAGGAAGGTGCCATTGAACTTCCAAGTGTGCTAGAACCTAGTCCTACCCCCTCGCCATCTTTACTATGTCAGCCTAGGCCTAGCCCTAGTAGCCCAGGACCTTCCCCTTTGCCTGCCCGTACGCCCTTGAAAGTGGGCAAATATTTCTATAAACAATCGTTGGTGAAAAGTGCAGCTAAAAAAGCACGCAGGGCAGCCGCAGAAAAGGATAGGGAAGCTGAAGACAGTGATAGTGACGCCGACCCTGGTCTAGCAACCACCCGCATTCCATTGTCCCGACGCCTTGACCCGGGATGCCGCGTGGGTCACCCACAGCCCTCGGCTTCATCTCTCCTTTAGGATGACCAAAGGGCCTCTTCAAGTGGTATTAGTAGTGTGCCACAGCCCTCAACACATCGCAGAGCATTATTTGCTGCGGAGAAGCCCTCGGATCGCCGCAAAAGGAGCCCAACTCCCGAGGCCGAGGCTCACAATGTTGAAGCTCCCGCAGCCTCCCGCGCCCCATACCGCCGACGCTCGGTCACTTCTTCACCCGAATTGTCTCCTGAAGAGGATGCTGACGACCCCAACATTGCCCCAGATGACCTGACGTCGCCTGAGGAGGAAGAGGAACAGGAACAGGAAGAGGAACAGGAAGTCCCGACAAGACGAGCGAGAGGGCGAGGTCGTGGACGTGGTCAGTCTGCCGACGCCGCTGCCCCTGGGCGTGGGCGTGGGCATGCAGGGCGTCCACGTGGCCAAGGGCATGTGCCAGGGCGTCCAGGGCGTGTGCCTGCTGCACCTGCACGTGCTCCAGCATCAGCATCTGACCTGTTTGTGTGGACAGATGGGGCTGATTTTGAGCCAGATTGTCCTGCCTTTGACGAGGTACAGATGGGTTCCGGGGTGTCACCAACATTTCCCTGTGGCCCAGCTGCTACCCCCAGTGAAATTTTCTATGGCTTCTATGACAATGAAGTCATGGAATACCTCGTCGAGGAGACCAACAACCATCATGAGATCTGTGCCAACTTTCTTGGCAGGAAGACCAGTGCCAAGATGGTGGCATGGAGAGCTGTCACTGTGGCAGAACTATATGTGTTCTTGGCACTCACAATGCTGATGACACATATCAGGAAGCACGCTCTGGCAGACTACTGGATCACTGGTGACATCATAACGACTCCAGCATTTGGCAAGTACATGTCCAGGGACAGGTACTTCGACATCCTCTCCTATCTCCACCTGACAAACAACATGGCAGTCCACCTTCCCGACTCATTATGGAAGATCAGGAAGCTGTATGACATGATACGTCATCGGTTCACCACCTACCTGATTCCTTTCCAGAAGATGTGCCTCGACGAGTCTCTGGTCCTGTTCCGTGGTAGGCTGCACTTCCGACAGTATATCCCGACCAAGAGACACCGCTTCGGCATCAAGCTCTTCGTCCTCTGCGACTGTTTGACGGGGTATGTGTTGTTCTTTGTGGTGTACAGCGGCAAGGGTGGAGAAATTGTGACTGACCCCCTCATTGGTTTTGGTGGCGCTGTAGTGAAGAAGATGATGGAGAGGCACTTCAATAAAAACCACATCCTCTACACAGATAATTACTACACATCGCCTCTCCTGACCAAGTACCTCCATGACCGCAAGACCGGAACTGTCGGCACAGTCAAGGCCAGGAGGAAGGGCATGCCAGGCTACCCAACCTAGACGAAGAAGGCGGACATCTTCCACAAGAAGAGTGGCCCCATCCTCTCCATCCACTGGCATGACCAGCGCAAGGTCAACCTCCACGCCACATGCCACAAGGTCGAGATGGTCGCCACAGGGAAGGTGGACCGAAGAACCAAGAACCCCATCCAGAAACCAGCTGCTGTCCTGGACTACAACCTAAATATGCGCCTCGTCGACAAGTCCGACATGCAGATGGGCTTCATCGACTGCCTGCGAACATCTTACAGGTGGTACAAGAAGTTTATCCTGCATACGGTAGATATGTCGGTCCTCAATGCCTACAACATCTACCGTCTGAGGACACCAGGAGCCAAGAAGTACAAGTCCCTGCGGAAGTTCCACAAACAGGTGATACTTGAGCTCCTGGCTAAACATGCGGGTACACCAGGGAGGCCACTACAAGGACCAGGCCAGCTGGACAGAACGGGGTGTGCTGAATTTTTCAGGAAGCACCAGCTCAACGCCCTTCCTTTCAAAGCACCAGGTAGTAACGTTAGGAGTCAGAAGAGGTGCCATGTGTGCAGCCACACAACTAGAAGATCCCGCAAAGTGACAAAAACCACTTGGGAATGCCTCGAGTGTCAAGTGGGACTGTGTGCTGGCATCTGCTTCAACGAGTTCCACACTCTAATAAACTTTTGAAGTAGAAGTGACAACAGTGAAAGTGACACTCAAATGTAGGCTAAGAATAATAATATAACTAAGTATAAGTGAAAAGAACACATATAAGTAATAATAAGTGCCGTCAATAACAATATGAACAAGTGAAAGTGACACTAAAATATATATTTCTAACAATAAATAAGTGGAAATGACACTCAATAAGCCTAGGCCAGTCAAAGTGACAGTATAATAATAATAAAACTAAGTATAAGTGAAAGAGACACACACAAGTAATAATAAGTGCCTTCATAACAATATGAACAAATGACAGTGACACTATATATATTATTAGCTTACCTAACAATACATAAAAGGGAAACTGACACTATCAATTATCAAAGTCCAGTGCAAGTGACACTATAATCATAATAATAATAATAATAAAATGAAGTAATAAGTGACAGAGACACAAATAAGTTCATGTAAATAACTTTATTGAGTGAAAATAACATAATAACTATAATAAATGACATAATAACCAATAAAACTATCAAATCGCTTCCCGGCATAATTGCGGGTGAAGCGACGAGTGCAACTGGGCGTCGTAGCCGGGGCCGCGGTTGAGTGTTCGGATGCGCTGAGGTAAATATGCGGCAAAAGTTACCTCCACTTCCATCACCATCACTCCGGAACCAGTTGAGCTAGAGAGCTCTACTCAACGCTATTCTACGCAGCAAGGTAAGGTGCCCATTTCTAAATATGTTTGATTAATGTAGGTAATATATTAAGCGAGATTAGCCTTAGTTTACTTTTGTTGATATTCGGCCAGATCGCCCGGACACGAGCTCCGTCCTTTGGAGAGCCGGCCCGGGCCAGGAGGGTTAAACTGCACAAAATAGTCTTAATATAGCTAGAACAAAATTTGAGAGATGTCGGCAGTACAGAAGGGGTTTAAAATACTGATAGCCAGAACATAGTGAAGTACTACATCCTGGTGTACCGAAAGAGTTAAAGGATATTTTAACCGTGGTAGTGTTTAGAATAGTGACTGCAGGAATTTGTGGTTGGTTATATGAATGTTGGTGGCAGGGATTTTGGTGGCAGGAATTGTGGTTGGCTATATGCTTTGTGGTGGTAGGAATTGTGGTGGCAGGAATTGTGGTGGCAGAGATTGTGGTGGCAGGAACTGTGGTGGCAGGAATTGTGGTGGCAGGTATTGTGGTAGCAGAAATTGTGGTGGCAGGAATGATGGTGGCAGGAATGGGGTTGGCAGGAATTATGGTGGCAGGCATTGTGGTAGCAGGAATTGTGGTGGCAGGAATTGTGGTGGTGGGAATTGCGGTGGTAGGAATGATGGTGGCAGGAATTGTGGTGGCAAGAATTGTGGCATCAGGAATTGCGGTGGCAGGCATTTTGGTGGCAGGAATGATGGTGGCAGTCATTGTGGTGGCAGGAATGATGGTGGCAGGAATTGTGGTGGCAGGAATTATGGTGGCAGGCATTGTTGTGGCAGGAATTGTGGTATCAGGAATGATGGTGGCAGGAATTGTGGTGGCAGGAATTATGGTGGCAGGCATTGTGGTGGCAGGAATTGTGGTAGCAGGAATTGTGGTGGCAGGAATTGTGGTGGCAGGAATATTGTGATTGCAGGAATGATGATGGCATGAATTATGGTGGCAGGAATTGTGGTGGCAGGCATTGTGGTGGCAGGAATTGTCGTGGCAGGTATTGTGGCGGCAGGAATTGTGGTGGTAGGAATTATGTTGGCAGGAATAGTGGTGGCAGGAATGATGGTGACAGGAATTGTGGTGGTGGGAATTGTGGTGGTAGGAATTATGGTGGCAGGAATTGTGGTGGCAGGAAATGTGGTGATGGGAATTGTGGTGGCAGGAATTGTGGTGGCAGGAATGATGGTGACAGGAATTGTGGTGGTGGGAATTGTGGTGGTAGGAATTATGGTGGCAGGAATTGTGGTGGCAGGAAATGTGGTGATGGGAATTGTGGTGGCAGGAATTGTGGTGGTGGGAATTGTGGTGGCAGGAATTGTGGTGGCAGGAAATGTGGTGGTGGGAATTGTGGTGGCTGGAATTGTAGAGGCAGGAACTGTGGTGGAAGGAATTCTGGTGGCAAGAATTGTGGTATCAGGAAATGTGGTGGCAGGAAATGTGGTGGCAGGAATTGTGGTGGCAGGAAATGTGGTGGCGAGAATTGTTGTGGCAGGAATTGTGGTGGTGGGAATTGTGGTGGCAGAAATTGTGGTGGGGGGAATAATTGTGGTGGCAGGAATTGTGATGGCAGGAATTGTAGTGGCAGGAATTGGGGTGGCAGTAGTTTTGGTGGCAGGGATTGTGGTGGCAGGGATTGGGGTGGCAGGAATTATAGTGGCAGGAATTATAGTGGCAGGAAATGTGGTGGCAGGAATTGTGGTGGCTGGAATTGTAGTGGCAGGAAATGTGGTGGTGGGCATTGTGGTGGCAGGAATTGTTGTGGCAGGAATTGTTGTGGCGGGATTTGTGGTGGCAAGAAATGTGGTGGTGGGAATTGTGGTGACAGGAATTGTGGTGGCAGGAAGAGGAATTGTGGTGGCAGAAATTGTGGTTGTAGGAATTATGGTGGCAGGAATTATGGTGGCAGGAATTGTGGTGGCAGGAATTGTGGTGGCAGGAATTGCGGCGGCAGGAATTGTGGTGGCAGGAATAGCGCAGTTGTCGATGTTGGTAATGAGCCTTTGTTTTGAAAATGCTCCATGAATGCCGCCGAACAATTATTACACATTTTTCTCCTGGATTCACTCTTTTCTGCTTGAATATACCTTTGTTTAGATTATTGTGTGCAGATACTTTTTGATTTATGGTTAGTTAAAACGCGTAGGAAAGACAAAACAATTAGAATCGTAAAAAAATGCCTGCTTTTGATGAAAAATATTGAAAACTCACGTCGAACTGAGAAAAATGTGGACTGTTACACTTTTGAAATAAGATTAATTTTACAGTATGATACCTGGTCAATAACGAAGGGTATGAAAGGTGTATATATTGGTGTATGCCATCATTGAGTATATTGATGGCGATCCATCTTTTTTTTCTATATTATTGTTTTCTTCTATATTCCAACTACTCCCTCTCGGGCATAGGCTGAGAGCCTTTACATTCAACCGCTAATCATTGAACGGTGGAGCCTGTGAAGTCTCGTTCCAGTCTAGGGAGTGAGACATGTGAAACACTTTTAGCTGCAACCAGCCCCTGCCATGTTGCCTTCGCAGGATACATGGGGCTTAGTTGCCCACTCACGGCTCGAAGCAGTCCCATCTCTGAAGCTCCCTCGCTCCAGTGCTTCACTGTCTCATCTCCTAGACTCGGACCCTCACTCTCAGAACGGCACCTAATGAGCAATGAACTCGCTAGGCATTGTTCCTCTGTAGCATATTTTGAATATGGGAATATTCATACAGTGATGTTTAATCAGGGAATTGGTATCAGTAATATCTAAACTTGATTAATTTATTTCGAGTGTGATATACATACATGCTCCTACTCTTACCCACCCTATTCAACATCTGGCAGACATTAATATAGCACAGAGCGAGCCAAACGCAATGGATACTGAGAGATAACATCTTATGCGCTATCGTACATACATGGCAGTGGCATAAGCAGAAACGATGGTGAGCAGTATGGCAGTATATTGGGGTCACCTAGCTAGGCTCCGTGGAGCAGGTGACCCCAATATACTGCCATACATAATGCTCTAGAGTAGGTGACAAACACTGAAAACAGAAGTGTCTGCTTCATGAAATACAACACAACGAACTATGCAATGTAATATTACATGTTATCATCTGGTTATGAAATTCAGGTGTAAAACGGCAATGAGTTATCATTAGTGATATATGGGGGGGGGGGGGGGGGGCATTATATAATGCCACACAAAATTAAGCTTCGGACGTTGATAGGGTTATATATATTCGGTAGGGGTATGAAACTTAATGCTAGTAAAACACACTCCATTATCATCAGCAGATCTCGTACCTTGGATCCTCCCCATCCTTATCTACAAGTTTCTGGCGAGCAAATTGAGAATGTGGATACTCTGCGTTTGTTAGGAGTTACTCTGGATCCCAAACTTACTTTTGAAAAGCATATTCGTTCTTTCTCTTCTTCCATTTCCCAAAAAATTGGTCTGCTTCGCAAGTGTTATAAAACGTTTGCTTGTGACGCCACAGTTATCAAGTCTTGTTATGCTTTTATTTTGCCACATTTCGAGTACTGCTCACCTGTCTGGTTATCAGCAGCTGACTGCCATCTCAAGTTGCTTGACCGGTCACTAAATTCTATTAGTTTTATTCTACCCCATTTGTCTCTTGATCTGTGTCATCGACGTAAAGTTGGTGCCCTTAGTCTTTTATTTAAAGTTTGTAACAACCCTCAGCATCCCTTATATGGGGTTCTGCCAGGGCCCTATGTCCGGGCTCGTGCAACTAGATTCACAAGCAACCTTAATGATCTTGCCATGAGCCGTGTTAATTTTTCTACTACACAGTTATCACGGTGTTTTGTGCCGGCCATGGTTGACTTGTGGAATAAGTTGCCAAATGACCTAGTCAATTCAGCTCATATCTCCATCTTTAAGTCTAGAGTTAATGCTTGTTTGCAGCATTATTTCTAATGTTTAAACTTATTTTATTATATTTTATTGTTTTATATTTATATTTGATATCCTCCACTGCATAATATTTTATTATTCATTTTATCTGTGTTTAATATATGTATATATACAGTGCAGTATACTGTATATGTTTTTTTGTTTTTTGTGTTTTGTCCTAAAGATGCCGTAGTCTCTCTCCAGTGCCTCCGGGTGTTTTGTGTGGATTAATCTTGCTGGTGTTTCTGCACCCTGGTTGGAGACTTCGGCATCTCATATAATAATAATAATAATAATAATATTAAGTTAATAAAATGTACTGTATATAACACTCTAAAGGGTAAAGGCTATAATAAGCATCGCATCGTGATATTACGTTTAGCAATGGCTATAGATACTTTTTCGATGTTAGTATTATAGTATCTGATATATTGCAATGTATACACAGTGCAACAAGGTTAATAGCATGATATAAAATGGATGAATTATGTGAGTACCAGTATGTGATTAATAGTAATCACTATGGATGATGCCTGGTGAATCGCACTCATACACAAAACGAATGCCTGTCCATTCACTGCGGTTAAGTAGTGTTTCTTTACATTCTAAATTCTATAATAGCTATCCGTGTTTAATGTAGATACAGAAGGGAATAACAAACAATGGTATTTTTGTCATTGTTTTATTAGATGATGTAGTATGAATCGTATTGTAGCATAACAACAGCACAATACTTTTACATATGACTGAGTGAATCATCTATAGGTTCGAAACGTGAGTTCGTACGTGTGCGGCCTTGTGATAGTTAAAGTGGGCTGTCGTTCAGAAACAATACGCTCCCAATGTTAGGGCCCTATCCAGGTGTCTCAGAAACTGCGGTTTCTGACTGTACATGGTTAGGATGTGGCCAGAGAAATGACAACGTAACTCAAGGTACCCAGATACAATTTAGGTCTTGGCTCGGGGAAACAATGGTGGTTTACACCTTCATTACGTTATGTTCATCATATTCTAGTTACCATTAGACGATTATCTTTAGTTTATATGACGTAGTTCCAGGTTCCCAGATGCCATTGAGGTTTTGGCAGGGGGACAAGGACAGAGTTTGTGTTAATCATATCGGGTAATTTCCAGGTAAGATATCGAGTGGGTGGGTGTCGGTGTTTATTTGTATTTATTGTTACTGTTATTGTTGTTGTTAATATTTTTGTTAATGTGCCTGAAGGAGACAAAAGGCAAAGCTGCCTGTAACAAGTGTCCCCCCCCCCCTCAAGGTTGAAAGAGTGTTAGAGAACCAAAATCAAGGTACTGTACATTAGAGGTAATTTTGGTGTGTTTGAAGGAAGTGTGGTGTGCTTGTTAAGTGTAGTGGAATTAATAGGAGGAGGAGGAGTTTGCGAGAGTAAGCTGGATTGTTAACCTCTGTGAGAAATACACATAAACAGTGAGGGAGGCAAGACAAATGAAACAGGGATTCCAGCAACTCCTTATCACATGCGTATAAGGCCTCCCTTGGGTACTGCATGGCCTGACAAATATACAAATGTAGTACATTGATAATGAAAGAAGGAAATTAATGTCAAGCTTTAACCCCTTCTGTGCTGGCGACGTCTTATTAATTTTATTTTAGCTAAATTTAGACAATGTTGAAGAGTTTAAGAAGGATCTGTGGTAGACTATCTATCTATCTATTGCCTGACGCCGTGATCCTCAAAGGGGTGGCCTCGAACGATCCGCCCCCATGCACCTCTGTCCCCAGTCAGTCGACGCCCCTCCTCCCAACCAGCACAGCCTTCATGCATATACTTCCTCACTCCTTCCTTCCACCTCTCCTTCGGTGCACCTCTCCCTCTCTGTCCTTCCATTTCGCTCTCGTACACCCTCTTAGTCATTCTCTCGCTTTCCATACGTTCCATATGGCCGAACCATCTCAAGTTGTTCCTTTTCACACTTTCCAGCACATCTACCTCCACACCACACCTCCTTCTTACTTCCTTATCCGTCTGTCTATCCCTGCATGTAACTCTGCACGCACTTCTCAAGTAACTCATTTCCACCGCTCTCACTCTTGGTCTGAGTCTCTTCCCGAACGTCCATGCTTCGCTTCCGTAAGTTAGTGTCGGGATTACCACACTGTCAAGCAAGGACTTCTTCACTTCCATACTGACCACCATATTTCTTGTTACTGCTTTCAGCGTTCCTACAACCCTCTTCCCCACTTGCACCCTCTCGCGCACTTCTTCATCCATAGTCCCATCTTTGCTAAACACACTGCCCAGATACTTAAAAGAGCTGACGAACTCCATATCCTGACCGTTCAACTTCACCTCAGTCTGTGACTTCTTCCCTTTCGAAGACCATAACTTTGCTCTTCCCCGCATTTAAAATGATTACAAAACATGATTAGTAAAAATGATTAAGTGAGATAGTTCGAAGCCTGTTAATTGCTACTTTTTAAGCTGAATAAAATCGTCTACTAGCAGCCAGAATTAAATAAAAAAGACGTCGCCGGTACAGAAGGGGATAATGGCAAAAACACATAGGTGCCATATGTGTATTTTTGCATCTCCAGATAATATGGAATCATCTCATTTTTATATTCTGTACAGACCAGCACTAGAGACTAATTAAAGCTTGTCATACGAGCGCTTTTTCAGGCAATATTTGCAGGCAATCGTGGTCTGGCAGCTCCGTAATTTAAAGGGAGCTGGGTCGTTTTTCTGGTCCCTCTTTTTCCTCATGTTTAGCGCAATTTTCTGATTTTATGACGTTCCGCCTACTATTTTATGACGTTCCGCCTACTATTTTATGACGTTCCGCCTACTATTTTATGACGTTCCGCCTACTATTTTATGACGTTCCGCCTACTATTTTATGACGTTCCGCCTACTATTTTATGACGTTCCGCCTACTATTTTATGACGTTCCGCCTACTATGTTGATGATTTTAAGACCATCCGCCCTATTTCTTTGTCAATATTAAGACTTTTCATGTCATTTTGTTGTCAATATTCTCCTGGCGAGCAATAGCGAGCCTGTAATTTAAGAGGAATTGGCCATCCCCCCTTAAATTTTATATAAACTCAGTCTAGTTGTCGATTCGAATGCGAAAATACCAAGAAATAGTACAAACAAAAAATTGCTCATCAGAAATTGACAGAAAAAGCGCTCGTGTGCCATCGCTTTAATGCTCTTTTGTTGAACTTAAACAAAAATCATCCCTGGAGAAAATTGATTTCGATTGGTTAATCAAGCGTTCAATTAATTTCATCGCTTCAGAAAAATTATGAGTGAAACTGACACGGATATTGGCAGATAGTTCGAGGCCTGCTCATTAATAGAGGCTCTTTTTTAAACTGAGTATCCTCTAATAGTAGCCAAAATAAACTTAAAAGGACGGCACCAGTAATGAAAAGGTTAATGTGACACCTATTTTTTTGCTTACAGATTGTGAAGAACTCCACCAAGATCATAACTGTAAGTACTGTACAAATAAGTACCCTTATTTTACATGTATATTCTTCCATTATTTGAGAAATGAGGGTTTTCAAGCTTTTAGTTATAATTCCAACGTGGGATACAAAAGTGTTGTGAGGTGGCTCTGCCCCCGCCCCCGCCAATTACTTATTGATATCGCCATCCATGTTGCCAACAGGGGGTAAATCAATTATACTTCATAATGAAATGCGTTTGTGAACATTGAGGAATGATGTTCAAGGGAACTCTGAAAGTGCTGGCATTTTTCCGGTAACATCAGGTTTTGCATATGTAATCAAAATGATTGTTCCACAGTGGATTATGCATGAGTACAGAACAAGGATTTCATAGACCTGCAATATTCCTAATAAATTATTTATATTAATGCAGCGAGCCTTTTCCAAATAATTTTCGTAATTTCCATCACAATTATGTTCACATTGCGTGACATGTGTTTGTGCTATACTCTATGTTCTATCCTTGTATTATACATACAAGATTCAATTAGATATGTGGATAGAGCAGCCATCTAAAGGTTAATATTTTATCTAATATGTGTTGAACATTTATATACCGTTATGTATATCTTTGTAAAGGAATGATGTTGCAGTGGTCAAAACAATTTGTCTAATTCTTTGAAGGCCACCCAGCTGTGCCAATCCAGTCTGCCATAGGTGTAACTTTAGCTCACGTTAGAGAAACAAGATATAATATAATACAATAGCATATACAGCCGTGGTCATATGTAATTGAACACCACCTAATGATAAACATGAGATGGTGAAAATTAACTAATGAATGTAAGGCATTCAATTTACCATCAGCTGTAGAATAGACTATTGTAAGACTTGCTGTGAGCATCATGAATATCAACAAACAAATGGTCATTTGGTGATAGGCTTTCTTTTCTTTCATGTTTAATTTATGTATTTATGTATATATGTTTATTTTTGTTTTATATAGGGGTGGGATGGAGAGCGGGAAAAGATTGTCTGATATTGTCGACAAAATTATCGTTTTGTATTCCAAATGAAATACATAATAAAGTTTAATGATATTCCTCCCCTAATTATATATAATTTGTCTTTTATGTTTTACCTTACTTCTACCAGACACACAAACAGACATCAACGTTTACATAATCCAACGTCATTTAACAAGCATGACACCAAAGATGACTCTCCCTGAGATTCGCCCCCATTAGTTTAGCAATTTTACGACATTAAACCCAATTAGCTTGGCAATCTATAAGACGTTTCACCCCATTCAGGTGTCCAGTATTTGCTGGTGAGTGACAATGAAATGGCAAATATATAGAAGTTGGTACATTTGTCATATTTGTATTGTCTCTACTAATTTAGCTCGTGGGGGGGGGGGGGGGGAGTCGAAGGGGATCTTGGTATGCGTTTTTTTTTTTTTTATGTTTGGTCCTTTACCAATTAATGTACCAATTTATATTTGTTAGGGAAAAGTGGGTGGGTGGGGAGGGGGGGGGGGGGTCCTTTTAAAGGGAAGTTGAGTATGCAGGTTTTCTTTTTTGAAAGGAACCTATGGGGGTAGGGTGTACTAGAAATATAATAATAGAGGAATAATAATAATAATAATAATAATAATAATAAAGTAGATGTGCCGTTTCGCCCAAAATTAAAACGGCATACCCAACTCTGCGATGGGTTACCATCATCACTACTATTACCATCATCAATCACAATCATCACTACTACTGCCATCATCACTACAACTGCCACACTCATGACGATTACTGTCATCATCACCATTACTATGATCATCACTACTACAATTACAATCATCAATACTACTCTCACCATCATCACTACTACTGTCACCATTGTCACTACCATCTTAATCACTACTATCATCATTGATACTACAACTATCAACCATCATTACTACTATCATCACCACCATCTTACAATCATCATTACTACTGTCACCATCATCACTACTACTGCCATCATCACCATTACTATGATCATCACTACAACTTTCACCATCATCACTATTACTCACCATCATCACTAATACTCACACCATCATCACAGAAAGCCACACAGGGAATAGGTACAGGGTGGGCGGTGGGGGTCCTGAAGGAGGGGGGGGGAACCATTTTTAGGACCTAAGATCATAACTATTGCACAAATTCAAACAAAAATATGTTTTAATTACCGTCGAATTCACGCGCCGAAGGTTCGTGTGAAGTTTGGAGAAAATCCGTCAAACGGTCTAGGAGGAGTTCTCGGATGGACAGACAGACAGACACAGACGGACAGACAGACAGACAGACAGACAGACAGACGGACAGACAGACAGACATTTCGATTAGCATGTACCGCTATACGGGGGGCGATACCACTCCGCTTACGCAGAGTTGATGCAGAGTTGATAAAGTAGACATGCCGTTTCCCCCAAATCAGAACGGCATACCCAACTCTGCGATGGGTTACCATCATTACTATTAGTCACTATCATCATTACAATCATCATCACTATTACTATTATAGTCATCACTACTACTCTTACCATCATCACTACGACTCATCATCACTACAACTGTCATCACTACAACTGGCATCATCACTACAACTGGCATCATCACTACAACTTTCACCATCATCACTAATACTGTCACCATTGTCACTACTATCATCACTGCTATCACTACAACTGTCATCATTACTTGTCACCATCATCACTACTATTATGACCATTATCACTACTAGTACTTTCACCATCATATCTACTACTGTCATCATCATCACTACTGTCATTATAATCACTACAACTACAACCATCATCACTACTATTATCACCATCATCACTACTACCACCATCATCCCCACTATTACTCCCATCACTTCTAATATAAACTAAACAAGCTTAACCTAACAAATGCGGGGCAAGTTATTTTCGCCCCCAGAATGCGGGCAACGCCATCATTGCTGGGGGGGGGGACCATATTTTGGACCTAAAATCATAACTATTGCACATATTCAAAAAATATTTTATTAATTACAGACTAATTAATTAATGTCTGTGATTAATGTCTGTGAAGTTTGGTGAAAATCCGTCGAACGGTCTAGTTATCGGACAGACAGACAGACGTCTCACCATCATCATCACATCTGAGACATGTGTATGATGTGTGGCTTTACGGGGCACACACACACACAGGGAATCGGTACAGGGGGGCTGGGAGGGGGGGGGGGGGGGGGGCAAAACAATTTTTTGGACCTAAGATCATAAATATTGCACAAATTCCAAAAATCTGTTTTTAATTACCGTCGAATTCACGCGCACCGAAGGATAGTGTGAAGTTTGGTGAAAATCCGTCAAACGGTCTAGGACTCTAGGAGGAGTTCTCGGACGGACAGACAGACAGACATTTCGGTTAGCATGTACCACTATACGGGGGGCGATACCACTCTGCTTACGCAGAGTTGATAACAATTCTAAAGTGTGTCAAAACTGTAGAAGAAATTTTATAAAAGTGTATTAACCCTTAATTAGCGGCGAGCAACATAAGTCGAGTTAAAAAAAGCTGGACTATGTGGCGGCGCTCGACATAACTCGAGTGGCAATTTCAGCACGTAATGTGGCTGATAGAGAGAGACAAGTGGTGGCAGGAGACTAGCGAGCGTATGACTGCTCCAGACCACCGCGGCGAACCTACTGACACACATCTCAGCTCCCTCCTCCCTCTCTCACTCGCTACATACTCAATTATGTACTGAAAGTACCGAATTACCTGCTTTTTGCACTCGCGTTGCACGGTTATTGCAAGAAAACTATCCATCATACAAGGATCGTTATGGTGTCATTCGAAAGCTCTGTTTATGCCCTTTCAGGGATAGGTACTTGTTTTACGTTCTGGGTCTTATTTAGGCATGAAAATGATCACGTAAACAGCCCTATTTTGGCTAAAAACACCCCGCTGTGCGGTACACATAAATAAACCGCATAGGCCGCTCGTAAGGTGTTAACCTAACAAGTGCGCATGGGGGTAATTGGAAACGTCCCCCTGTGCTGATGTATTTGAGGTGTTTCCGTCACTAAAATATTCATTGTACCATTAATAGCATTAATACTTATCCATATGCGCCTATTATGGGTTGATTATAAAGGTATTAACCTGAAACAACAATAAAACGAGTGAAAACAGCGTTTGGATGGTCAAAATCGGAGATATAGCCCGCGAGTTGTATAATGTATGGGTGAGGCAAGCTGCTTTCCCGCCAATTTCCCCCAAGGCCACTGAGACACAGTCAATCGATACTCTCTCTCTCTCTCTTGCATTCGCTTGCTATCAGTGAAGACCACACCCTGTAACCGGATTTCTAATGTTAGCACGAAAATATACCTAAGAATAAGGGAATAACAGGGAAAATAGGTAATAACTGAAGGAGAGGAGGAAAGTGGGGAAGGAGGGGAGGTAGAGGACTGAGATTTTGCATGGCCCAGGGGCAAAAAAAAAAAAAAAAATTTGATGTCAAAAGTTGATTTTTTTTTTCTCTGACTCTTAAGAGTCTCCCCGCAGTCCGCCGGGGAAACTCTTAAGAGTCTCCCCGCAGTTCCCGGGTTAAACAGGGGTTATCTTGCATTGAATATCTTAACTCAGGGCTTAACCCTTTGGCGCACGATGACTCGTTCAGAGTCATTAGGTATTTTTTTCCTAGGCGCACGATGACTCGTTAAGAGTCATTAAACTTAAAAATATTCGCCAAAAATTAAGTTTTCGTCTGACGCGCGTCATATTTGCCATAGATATTAAGTATTACGTCTAGTTCAATCGGTACAATTGGCAACCCCCCCAGTTTAACGGTTTACACACGGCTGGCTGGGAAGGGAGCAGATTACAGCTAAGTCTGTGTTTCGATACTTTCACGTTTATTCGTGTATCTCAGTAACTATTTGGTTTATAGTAATTCTGAAGTTACCAGTGGAATCCTCATTAAATTCTGCTTCCATGTATGTATGCAAATCAAAAACGTTGTGGGCAAACTTTTGAGCTAGCGCGAGTTTGAGATAAGGTATTTCATTTTTTTTTTACAATTCTTATTTCGGAGTGCCCCAATGTGGTTGCTTTGTATTTATTCTATGTTTTTATTCGCTTATCTTCAAGTTCAATCAATAACGAACCGATGGTACCTCATTAATCCAAATACAAGGATTTTTGGGTGGATAAAAACGTCACAGAAACAAATTATCGCCGGGCACAAAACTGGCTCTGAGTGAGCTGAGATATACTTTGGGAGTGGGAAAAACTTTGACTGGAAACTATAGGTGCGCCAAAGGGTTAATATGTATCATGGGCTAAAATTGTAGACTAAAATATTTTTGTCTGTGTGTACTGAACTTGTATGACATACCTTGAGCTTAGATTGCATAACTGTTTGAATACTCCATTTAACTATAACGCAGACACACACTCTCTCTCATATACCTTTCTTCTCTTTCTCTTAATCTCCTATTCTCTTCTCCCACTTGTGGTCTTTACCCTTTCTTCCCTTTTCTTCCATCTCCCATTAAGTCTTCCAGTGCCTTCTCCCCCTTTCTTCCATCTCCCATTGCGTCTTCCAGTGCCTTCTCCCCCTTTCTTCCCTTTTCTTCCATCTCCCATTACGTCTCCCTGTGCCTTCTCCCCCTTTCTTCCCTTTTCTTCCATCTCCCATTACGTCTTCCTGTGCCTTCTCCCCCTTTCTTCCCTTTTCTTCCATCTCCCATTACGTCTTCCTGTGCCTTCTCCCCCTTTCTTCCCTTTCATTCCATCTTCCATTCTGTTCTCTTGCTTGTGCCTTTATTCCACCCATCCTGTTCCCAGAAACTTTCAGTAGCAGGTAAACAGTTTTTCTTGTGGTTTGTGTACGGGGTCTACTTCGTTACTCCATTTAACCATGACACTCTCTCTGGCACTGATACACTATAATTGGGTTAAGGGAGAACATAACATAACATTAATAAATTTCTAGCACCAGGCAACAAAGGCCACATGGCACTAAAGTAGGAAACGGATTGAGTTAGAAGGAAAGGAAGTTAAATATCGTTAAGGAGTCTGAGAGAGGGAAGGAAAGCCATTACGTGGTCAACGGAAAAGAAAGGGGAATCTGAGAGGAGATCGGCAAGACAAGGACGACGACCAAGGGAAAATAGAAAGGGAAAAGAACGGCGACTAGCCGAAGAAAAGAGAGGACAGTCAAGGAAAATGTGAGAAATGGAAACCTGAACACCACACCGGGAGCAAAGAGGTGGAGGCGAGCGGGACATGAGGAAGGAGTGGGTAAGTCTGGTATGGCCTAGCCGAAGCCGGGCCAACGCAGTCTCCCAACGGCGAACACGGTGAGAGGGGTCAGCCCAAGCAGAAACGGAGGCCTTAACAGTGCGGAGCTTGTTAGAGGAAAGAGAAGACCACATTGTTTGCCAGCGAGACAGGAGGAAGGCAGAGATAGCTGGATAATAGTCAGAGGCGGGAATAGAGAGAGAAGTTGATCGGACCGCCGCAGCATCGCGAGCGAGAACATCAACCTGCTCATTTCCACGGACACCAACATGGCTAGGCACCCAACAAAATTGGACAACCTTTTCTTTTTCCGAGCAGAGAGACTGACAAGCCAATCGTGGATGGCAAGAACCAACGGATGGACAGCAGGGAAAGACTGCAAGAGAAGAAGGGCACTGTAGGAGTCAGAAAAAAGAGTAAAGGAGGAAGAAGGAAAGAAGCACATGAGACGGACGGCAAAGAAGATAGCGTAAAGTTCGGCAGTCAGAACACCAGCTGGAGAAGGGAGAGAATACTGATAAGAACGAGAAGGAAAAAGGATGGCAAACCCGACGCCAGAAGACGAACAGGAGCCATCAGTGTAAACCGGGGTAGAAGAAGAATGCTGTGTAAGGTGTACAAGGAAACGAGAACAAAGAACTGAGGGCGGGGTAGAGGACTTAGAACAAGGAAAAATAGAGGGACACAAGGAAATACGAGGAAGGAGCCAAGGAGGACACTTACTGAGCCGGAGCGGAAGAACATGGAAGGGGGAAAACGAAGAATGAGAAAGTAAGGAATCCATACGAGAAAGGAAAGGGGGCCGAAGGCGAGAATGAGACGGAACAGGAACAGTAGGAAGAAGAGAGGTCTGCAAGGAAGGAAACTGAAGCGACCGGGCGTAGTACCGGAGAGAGAGAAGGGCCCGACGTCGGTACAAAGAAGGGATGCCGGATTCAGCATAGAGGCTTTCAACAGGGGAAGAGCGAAAAGCGCCCAAGGCAAGACGTAAACCAAAATGGTGAACAGAGTCAAGTTTATGGAGGACTGCGTCGGAGGCTGATGAGTAAACCTGACAACCATAATTGAGTTTAGAAAGAACAAGGGCAACGTGAAGGCGAAGAAGGAGAGCACGGTCCGCACCCCAAGTGAGGTGGGACAGGGTCTGGAGGAGACGAAGACGGTGCAAAGCAGCAACCTTAACAGAGGAAACATGAGCTGCCCAGTTAAGACGGGAATCAAAGACAAGACCCAAGAAGGTAGTCGAAGAGCGATAAGGTAAAACGGAACCATACAGTTCAAGGGAAGGACGCGGGATAACGTGGCGACGAGTGAAAGACATAGCACAAGATTTAGTCGTAGAAAAACGAAACCCGTGAGCAGTGGCCCATGACGAGGCAGCCACAATCGCTGATTGGATAAGGGAGCGTAACGCAACAATATCCGAACCAGCCGCATAGATCGCAAAGTCGTCGACATATATGGAGGACCTGACCGTAGCCAGAAGGGAAGAGATAATGCCATTAATGGTTATGAGAAAGAGGATAGTACTTAAAACGGAACCCTGAGGTACACCTTCTATCTGAGGGAATAACCGAGAAAACGAGGAATTCACCCGTACATGAAAAGAACGTGAAGAAAGGAAGTTACGGATAAAGACGGCCATATTACCACGGACATGAAAAGAACGGAGTTGGCATAAAATATAATGTTTCCACGCGGAGTCGTACGCCTTCTCGAGATCGAAGAAAACAGCAAGAACTGACTCATGGCGAGCAAAAGCAGACCGAACGTAGGTCTCCAAACTAAGTAAAGGGTCGATAGCGGACCGAGGACACCGAAAACCAAACTGGGTCGAAGACAAAAGCTGACGTGACGCGAGAAGCCACATCAGGCGGACATGAACCATCCGTTCAAACAGCTTGCATAAATAACTCGTCAAGACAATAGGGCGATAGTCTTGGGGCGAGAAACCCGACTTTCCAGGCTTAAGAAAAGGAATAGTAAGAGCAGAACTCCATGCAGGAGGGAAAACACCAGACGACCAAACCTTATTAAAAATAGCCAATAAAAATACCAAAGCCTCAGTGGAAAGATGCTTAAGCATTAAATTATGGACGCCATCAAGACCCTCAGAAGTAGCCTTACAGGCACGAAGAGAGGAGAGCAACTCACAGGAAGAAAACGGGGCGTTGTACGACTCTGTCGAAGACAGAGTGAAAACAACTGGAGAAGTCTCTGCGACGGCTTTAAGTGAATGAAATTCCGGGGGGAGATGAGAGCCACTACTGACCGAGCTAAAGTAAAGACCCAAACGATCGGCGACTGCCTCCGAGTCAGCAACAGACTCCCCATCAACATGAAGCACAGGAGAATGAGGAGGTAAACGCTTGCCCGAAATCTTGCGAATGCGCTTCCAGATGGGCTGAACAGGAGTAAAGGACGTAATGGAGGAAACATAGGACACCCAACTCTGACGTTTAGCAGACCTGACTGCGCGACGGAGGAAGGCAGACGCCTGACGAAAAAGTATAAGAGAACGATCATGAGCGGGAGTAAAACGTTTACGACGAAAGCTCTTCCAAGAAGCCCGTTTGACGCGGAGAGCCTTGGAGCAGTTCGGGGACCACCAAGGAACACATTTAGACGTAAAAGGACGGGAAGTCCGAGGAATAGAGACTAAGGCAGCACTCAAAACTGTGACTAGAAAAAAGGCTACTAATTCATGTACAGATGAAAAATCAGACTGAGGTAAGGAAGGGATAGATAGTGAAGCAAAAGTAGACCAGTCCGCACGCTGGAAGCACCAACGAGGAGGACCAGGGACAGGAGAATAGGAGGTAGGAGAGAGCAGAACAGGGAAATGGTCGCTATAGAGAGAATCCTCCAAAACAGACCAATGAAAAAGAAGAGACAGGGAAGGGGAACACAAAGAAAGATCAAGACAAGAAAAAGAACGTGTTCTAGCATCAAAATGAGTCAGGGAACCAGTATTAAGGAGAAAGAGGTTATTACTAGTAATGAAAGACTCTAGTGCACGACCACGTGAGGTAATGACAGAATCACCCCACAGGGTGTGCCTACAATTATAATCACCAAGCAATAAAAACGGAGGAGGCAGCCGAGCTAAAAACATGGTAAAAGAGCCAAAATCGACGGGAACAGAAGGAGAGAAATAAAGAGAAACAACCGTAATCCATAGACCAAGAAAAACCCTAACAAAGGTGCAAGGGAGGGAAGTAGGGCAGGAAAACTCTTCATAAGGAACAGAGTGGTGAAGGAGAATACAAGTGTCGGAAAGAGAATGAGGAGAACTGATAAAACGGTAGCCAGGAACAGGAAATCGGAGAGAAAGAAGACGGGAGATCCTAGGGAGAATGGGAAGAGAGTAAAAAAATGCCAAATCGTCTCTCTGAAGAGAAAAACTGCGAAGGTTCCATTGCCAAATGGACATACTAAAAACACTAAAAAGAAAGTACGAGAAAATAAGCTGTAAAAGAGAGAATAAAAACGATATATACAAACACATATCAGAGAGGCGGAACAAAAACACGCCGAACTAAACCAAAAAACAAAAAACCAGGAACGGAAAAATCAAAGAAAACAAAGAAAGGACAAAAACGAGAAAACATCAACAAAAGTAACAAGTGGGAAGAAAACAGATACACTATAGACAACACAGACACACAAAATACAGCAAACAGCGGGAAAGACGCATACATACAAGAGGAAAGAAAGAGGGACAAAGAACAAGAAAAATAAGAACACACAGACTTATGTACAACGAAGAAAAGACTGATGAGGTTAACGGTGAGTAATAATGGAAGGAATGGTGCCGAGGAAGAACAAGGAGGGAAAGAAGATTGATAACCAGGTGGCATAGGGAGGCTTAATTAAGAGGGAAGGGATAGAGATAAGGGGGCTAATGGAGGGGAATTGGAGAGGAGGGAGAGGGAGAGGGAGAAGGAGAGGATTAGACAAGAGAGGGAAGGGGAAGGCCAGAGGAGGGAGGGAGAGTGGTAGGGGAAGGCGGGAGAGGGGTAGGGAGGAGCGTAGAAGGGAGGGGATGAACGTCGGCAGAAACGGAAATAGGCGGCGGATGAGAAGAAAGAATATACTCCTCAATCTTGGGCAAAGATTCAAAGGATAAGTCTAAGGAATGGGGGGGTTGGACACAGGACGAAGAAAGAGGAGAAGGGGGGGGGGAGGGGGGGAAGGAGGGAGCTTTTTCTTCTTCCCACTGGGACTCGGGCTCCGCACACTGTGGAGGCGGTCCCTGCATTTAGAAGAGGAGGCGGGAGAGGAAGAAAGGGAGGAACGGGGCAAATGTTTCGAAACTAGTTTGGTAGAGGAGGCAGGAAGCCGGGAGGGAATCTTGGAACTACGAGACGAGGACGGAGGAAGAGAACGAGGAGGAGGCGTCGGACGAGAACGCTGGCAGATGGGGCGTTGAGCCAAACCGGAAGAAGTGGAGCGAGGAAGAGTAGTGGAAGGAGGGGGGGCGGAAGTAGGAGTAGAAGAGTTAAGAACAGAAAAAGAGTTAGATAAAGGGAGAGAACACGATGAGACAGCCAAGGGGATGGGGGAGACAGAAGAAACTGAAGGAGGATAGGAAGAAGGATGAGAAGAAGGGACAGACGACGGAACCGGAGAAGTAGAGGGAGAGGAGGATGAGGATGATGGAGGCGCAAGGGGGGGGGGGGGGGGAGCGGAAGAAGTGGAGGAGACGGGAGAGGGAGATAGAACAGTTGAAAACGGATGAGGGGAGAAGCCCAGGCGGCGAGCTGCCTGACGAGCCGTAGCATGAGTAAGGCCGTGCAATGTCTTAAGGATCGTAACTTCAGACTCGAATTTGAAAACGGGACAATCTCGGGAATCAGCAGAATGGGAGCCCTGACAGTTTAGGCAGCATCGTATTGGAGACCGGCAGTCACCGACGAGATGGCCAGATTGTGCACAGCGTGGGCACCTAGGGCAGTCGGGAGCGGAAGAGCGACAGTACTTAACAGGATGCCCAAAGCGCCAGCAACCGCGACACTGCTGAGGACGAGGTAGGGACTCAGTGACGGGCAGGCGAGTACCGCCGACAATAACGTGAGAAGGGAGAGACCGACCATCGAACGTGATTTTGGCAATATTGGCGGGATGGCGGCGATTGGTGCGAGGTGGGATGGTGTAGCAGACAAGACTAACCACAACATG